>CAUYQV010031717.1:0-41243 GCA_963574575.1 Galagoides demidoff | reverse complement strand
TTAAGCCATTCACATTGATAGAAATTATTGATAAGCCTGGTAAAATTTTGGGCATCGAGTTGCTTGAAAGTCCAGTAGACATTTTTAATCCTTTTGCCATTGTGGAAGTTGGAATTTGATCAAAAGTTTCTGGGTGGGTTTACTTTTGTGGTGGAGGATGGCACTGGTCATTATGGAGGATAGGTTTGAGAATTTCCTGGAGAGCTGGTTTAGTTATAGGAAATTTCTTCAACATGTGAATGTCATTAAAGTATTTAATTTCTCCATCATAGATGAAACTCAGTTTAGTTGGATACAGAATTCTGGGTTGAAAGTTGTTTTGTTTTAGGAGGCTGAAGGTCAAAGACCACCCTCTTCTAGCCTGAAAGGTTTCGGCAGAGAGATCTGCAGTCATTCTAATATTCTTCCCCTTGTAAGTTAATGTTTTCTTGCGTCTAGCTGCTTTCAGGATTTTCTCTTTCATGTTAACTTTAGTGAAGTTGATTACGATATGCCTGGGGGATGTTTTGTTCAGGTTGAGTGGCGCTGGGGTTCTGAAGCTATCTGCTATCTGAATTTTAGGATCCCTTGGCATATCTGGAAAGTTCTCTTTCATAATTTCATGAAGGAGAGCCTCTGTGTTTTGTGAAGCAACTTCGTCACCTTCAGGGATTCCTATGAGGAGAATATTAATTTTCTTCGAATTATCTAAGAGCTCTCTGAATGAGTGGTCTGTTTTTGCTCTCCATTTGTCATGACTTTGGATGATTGGGTGCATTCAAAGTCTTTGTCTTCAGTGTCTGAGATCCTATCTTCTGTCTGGTCCATTCTCTGAACGAGGGATTCAACTGTAGTCTTCAGATCTTTAAGGGCTGCAACCTCTTGCTTCAGTGTATTGTAATCTTTGGTCATTTTATCTTTGAAATCATTAAATTCCTGGGACAGCTTTTGAATAATTTGAAATTCTAGTTCCCTCCTTTCATCCATTCTGTTGATCTTATTTGTTATCCAGATTCTGAACTCAATTTGTGAAATCTCAGACATCTGTTTATGGAATGGGTCTTCAGTTGTGTCTGTCCCATCCTTCCTTGGGAGGGTTGATCTACTCTGGTTGTCCTGATTACCAGAGTTTTTCCGCTGATTCTGCCCCATGCTGAATTTACACCTTTTGGAGACCGTACCTAAAACCACTCTGCCAGTGGCTTCTTCTAGTTTTTTCCTGGGAATGTGCCACCAAGGCCCCGGGAAGCGGGGATGGCAGGCAGGGCAATGCAGCCCTCCCCAGGAGGAGTCAGTCACAGTCACAGGTGCCAAAGTCCCGGGAAGCAGGGATAGCAGCTGGGGAGACAGCTGAGTGCAGAATGCTCTGGCTGGCAGGATCAGTCTGTGTGCAGAAAGTGTGGATCAAGCAGTTCTCCCAGTGAAGGACTGGGACAGGGGCTTGGTATCTCAAGGGTGGGTGGATGCTTCTTTTGGGTCTCCTCTAGTTGTCTCTGTGGGTGGGGGTGGGGAAGGGTGGACTGGAAACTCAAAATGGCATCACAAACACCAGTTCCACTTTTCTGCCTAGGGGAGGGTGTTCCGAGTCTTAGCAGGTCCCTCCAGGGTAATAGACTTCCCTGTCAGCAGCTTTCACTCGTGGAGTGAGAGAATAGGTCCTCAGTTTATCTATCGCCTGTAGGAGACTCAGGGGAGCAGTTGAAGAGGAAACAAAGGAAAAGCACACCTTTCTTGGGGGAGGGGATGGACACTTTTCCTTTGGGGTATATTATGTACCTGTAGATTGCCTTCCAGGAGTCGTCACTTGCTTCAGAATAGGTGTCCTGCCAGTATCACTCTTCTCTCTAGGCTGGGCTCCCAGTCTTCGACTTTGTTGGATGTTTTCTGGACTTTATCCTTTCCTCTGTATGGGAGCTTCTGTCAGAAGCTGGTGCCTGTTGGCCATCTTGACCCCCTCCCCGGAATTTATTTTTTAAAGCAATATTAAAGTTAATTTAATATTAACTGTAAAATTGAGCCTCTAACTTCCTCCACTTTCAATGACTAGTACCAGAGTGGTATATATGGACCTACATTGACACGTCATCACTCAAAGTGTATTAGGATTTGCTCTTGGTGTTGGACATTCTCTGGGTTTAATAAACATGTAATGACCTGCCTCTGTTATTAGCATATCATTCAGAGTAGTTTCACTGCTCCAAAAATCCTCTGTGCTCTAATCATCCCTCCCTCTGGCAACCCCTGATCTTTTTACTGACTCCAGAGTTTTGCCTAGAATATCTTATAGCTGGCATCATACAATATGTACCTATTACTAAGCAAAAGAAGCCTAATCTGGGCTAGGCTAATTATAGACCTTTAAGTTTTTTCCATGTCTTTCCTTGGCTTGATAGCACAGTTATTTTTAGCTCTGAATAATACTCCACTGCCTAGATGCTCCGTGTTTGTTTATTCATTCACCTGCTAAAGGACATCTTGGTAGCTCCCAAGTTTGGACAATTATGAATAAAGTTTCTATAACCAGTGCGTTTACGTAAGTTTTTTTTTTTTTTTTTGAGATAGAGCCTCAAGCTATCCCCCTGGGTAGAGTGCCGTGGCATCACAGCTTGCAGCAACTTCCAACTCCTGGGCTCAAGCGAGTCTCTTGCCTCAGCCTCCCAAGTAGCTGGGACCACAGGCACCCACCACAACGCCCAGCTATTTTTTGGTTGTAGCCGTCATTGTTGTTTGGCGGGCCTGGGCTGGATTTGAAGCTGCCACCTTTGGTGTATGTGGCTGGCGCCTTAGCCACTTGAGCCACAGGCACTGAGCCATAAGTTTTAACACCTTTGAGTAAATGCTAAGGAATGCAATTGCTGGATTATATGGTAAGCATATATTTTGTTTTATAAGAAACTGTCAAACTGTCTTCCAAGGTGGCTGTACCATTTTTCATTCATATCAGCAATAAATGAGAGTGTCTGTTACTCCATGTCCTTGCCAGCATCCGTCAATTTGTCAGTATTTCAGATTTTGGCTGTTCTAGTAAGTGTGTACTGGTAGCTCTTTATAGTTTTATTTTTGTTTTTCTTTCTTTTTTTTTTTTTTTTAAGAAACAGGGTCATGGGGCAGCTCTTGTGGCTCAAGGACTAGGGCACTGACCCCCATATGCCAGAGGTGGTGGGTTCAAACCCAGCCCTGGCCAAAAACTGTGAAAAAAAAAAAAAAAAGAAACAGGGTCTTGCTCTGTTGCCCAGATTGGAGTACAGTTATGTTATCTCAACTCACTATGAACTCCTGAGCCCAAGCTATCCTGCTTCAGCCTCCTCCTAAGTAGCTATAACTACAGCACATGCCAACATGTGTAGTTTATTTCTAATGTTTGTACAAACAAAGTCTCACCATGTTGCCCAGTCTGGTCTTGAACTCATGGCCTGAAGTGATCTTCCTGCCTTGACCTCACCAAATACTGGGATTGCAGGCACAGCCACCGCCCTCCTCTCTCACCATAGTTTTAATTTGCAATTCTCTAATGACATATGAGCTTTTCATAAGCTTATTGGCCATCTTCTTTGGTGAGCTGTCTGTTCAGGTCTTTTGTCCATTTTTATATCAGATTTTTCTTATTGTTGACTTTTAAGAGAGTAACAGTCCTTTAGTAGAGACATGTAGTATCTTTTGCAAATATTTCCTTCCAGCCTATGTGGTGTCTTCTCATTCTCTTAACAAATCCATTTATTGTCCCTTAATTTTCACGTGACCACACCTACTCAGCTCTCTTCCTTCTGTTCTCATAGTGTTCTACCTGGGTCCCAGCAGCATGTTGGTGATTGGCCTGTTGGCCATGCACCATGTGGGGGGTCCTAGTGAAGTGTGCCAGCCACTTCTGCAGCAGATGGGACCCTCCACGTCCCTTGCAAACAGGATTTTCTTGGCTTTATTTTCACCAGCATGCTTTCCCCCATCTCCTACTATCTGTCTTAAGCAAGCCCTTGAGCACAGCTCACAAGTGTCGAGTTTCTTAGTTTTTCCATCACAAAGGCAGTGTCCTTTTCCACTTTCCACACCTCTGAAAAGGTAATATTTGATATACTTTTTCAAACCCTATAGCATTTTAAAAACTAAGCTACTTACCTTTATTGTTTAGAATAAATATTTTTAAAGCTTCTTATTTTATTTATTTACCTATTTATTTATTGAGATACAGTCTCACTCTGTCACCCTGCATAGAGTGATGTGGCATCATCACTCACAGCAATGTCAAACTCCTAGGCAAAAGCAATCATTTTGCCTCAGCCTCCCAAGTAGCTGGGATGACAGGAACCCACCAGGACCCCTGACTAGTTTTTCTATTTTTAGTAGAGATGGGGTCTTGCTGTTGCTCAGGTTGGTCTGGAATTCCTGAGCTCAAATAATCTACTTGCCTCAGTCTCTCAGAGTGCTAGGATTACAGGCACAAACCATCACGCCCAGCCAATAAACACATTTTTTAGAGGTCTGGGTTTAACCACTCCACATTGTTTTGTTTTGTTTCTTTTTCCTTTGAGACAGATCTCACTCTGTAATCCTCCTGCCTCAGCCTCTGGAGTAGTTTGGGCTATAGGCATACACCACCATGCTAGGCTAATTTTTCTATTTTTAGTAAAGTTGAGGTCCCCCTCTTGCTCAGGCTGGTCCCGAACTCCTGGCCTCAAGGGATCCTTGCACCTTGGCCTCCCAGAGTGCTAGGATTATAAACATGAGCCACTGCACGTGGCCCACACTGTTAAAAGTAACTTCTGGGGCAAGAAGTGGGGAAGAGAATTAGACTGGGATGAGGCAGGGGAGGATATGCATAAGGACATGCATTTTTTTATGTTTGACCTTTTTAAAGCAATTTAAAAATTACTGCTGTATATTTTTAATTAAATTGTGGGGGTCACATTTCTTCTCAGGGGGTCAATTTCCCTGAATTCTGATGCATCCTTAAGAGTGTGAGCCCCTGCACTCTAGGTAAAAATCATTGCCGAAAGGGGTAGCATGCATGATCATCTGTATTGCCAGCATGAAGCCCAGCAATCTGTGTAACCTCAGGGAAGCAGCAGGTGTCATAAGAAAAATCACTGTTGTGCAAATCAGAAGACCTCAAGTCAGGTCTTGACTCTGCCCCCAGCTCACTGAGTGACTTTGGACAAATGCCCTGCCCCCTCTGGGCCTAAGTGTCCCCATGCGTTCAGTGAGTACATGGGATTCAATAACCCACTTGACTGATGGCACCAGGAAGACAGGGCTTTGCCTATCTCATTTACTGATGTGGACCCTTGTGCCTTGTCCATCTCTGACACTCAGTAGCCACTCCCTAAATATTTGTTTAGAGTTAGTACATGGTTTTTGGAGCCTTTCAGGGGAATGAGGGAAGCACAGTAGGCATCAACAGTAGAATCTATCATGTCTCCTAGGTTTCCTACCACACATCTTTCTGGTCAGCCTTGTATTAGGGAAAGTCCTGTCTTGCTCTCTCCCCGGAGCATATTTCTGAACCCAACAAAGTCCAGTCTCTCTCCTGGAGGTTCAGCAAGCCCTTTATAGACTATGGGAACAGCATGATGCATGCCCTGGAGACCTGTCACTGTGCCTGACTCTGTGACCATGTCCATGTGGGGTGGTAGGACAGCCCTGCCTTCTCCTGATCTGGAATGGGGTAGAAGACTTGCACCCCAAGCATGGATTCTGCTAAGGCAGTGATTTTCAACCCGTGTGTCTCGGCACACTGGTGAGCTATGAGAGGATCTTAGGTGTGCCATGGAATTTTTAAAAAATCATTAATTAAATGACTTTCTAAAGAAGTTCAAAGCACAGAAAGCATATTCTTTTAACTTTTTTAAAATTAAATTATAGCTATGTACATTAATGCAATCATGGGGTACAATGTACTGGTTTTATATATAATTTGAAATATTTTCATCAAACTGGTTAACATAGCCTTCACAGCATTTTCTTAGTTATTGTGTTAAGACATTTATATTCTACACTTAGTAAATTTCACATGTACCCTTGTAAGACACACAGTAGGTGTGGTCCCACCAATTACTCTCCCTCCACCCATTCTCATGAGCTTTTTTTTTTGATCAACATACTGTAAGAGCACGGCAGAAGTTTAACTATAGATTCAAGGGTGCCATGAGATGAAAAGGTTGAAAAACGCTGCTCTAGGGACAGAGCCAAGTGCTTCCCCCTGCAAGCACAGATGGAAAAACTGAGCCTTAAAGGCAGGGAGCAACTTGCCCAAAGGTACAGTAAATCATGGAGGGCTGAAAATCATGACTCTGAGCAAAGGCATTGTTAAATTAAGGTGTTCAACTCCTGGTCACCTGGGATTGGATTACCCTGAATGTGGATGAACTGATTTCAGTGGCTAACACCTTTCTCAGTCACCAGCTCTTCCCTCTCCCCCTCACCTTACTATCACTAGTCTTTAGTCATTGGGAGGCAGCAGATTGAATGAAAAACTGTTTATTTGATCCTACTCTGACAGTAAATAAACGTCATTTGCAATTCAGCAAAGGTCCAGCAACACATCTGCTAGCAATTGTTTATAAGAAATATAGTTTGTTACTAAAGGACTAAACATTAGGTAAATTTAAAAAAAAAATAAGAAATACAGTTTGACCCCACATTTTGTTCTAACCATGATTTGGGGTGCTCAGTGAACATCTTTCTTCACGTGGACTGGCTCTGTTACTTGCAATCTGTCCAAATAGAAAGAGCCTAGGTCCAAAGCAGGCTGGACCCTGGACACAGTCCAGTTCTAGAGGCTATAGTTGCCAAGGCAGAGAAGCTAGAAGGTGCATGCAAGCAGGCTGCTTACTGGGCGGTTTGAGATAGGTCTTAAACCCGGACATTAGGGGGTGCCAAGCAGGACGTGATGACTCAAAGTCATCTAAACTGTGTGCACTTCCTAGAACATTCCATTCACAGAGAATCAGAGTCCCATTCACCCATTAATTCATTTATCTCCTCATTAAACAAATATTGACTGATTACCCTGATAGGTGCTAGGGACAAAAGGGTGAATAGAATAGATATGATCTCTACCTCGAAAGAGTTTTAAAATCTCACAGTAGAGAAAGGAAATCAGAAAAGAAGCAAATGTATAGTTATAAATTAGGCTAAGCACTATGAGGTGTGAGGGGAAGCCTCTTTGAGGGGATTGGAGGCTGGGGATTGGAGGCTAGGTGAGAGCCAGCCATCTGAAGAACATCCTAGAGAAAGGTGGCAGCAAAAGACTGGGAGGTGGAGAGAGCTCAGAAGACTCCAGGAGCTGGTAAAGCAGGCCCAGTAGGAAGGAGGAAAAGTGAAAGGGAAGGAGCCAAAGAAGATCTCCCCTGGCAGGCAAGTTGCCACATAGCACAGTACAATCAATAGTCCTTGAAAGGCCAGTCTAGCTTCTGTGTGGAGAGGCCTGGAAAGGCAGAGCTGAAGCAGCTTCAGGGTGTGGGGGAAGGATGGCCAAGGCCAGGCGGGGTGTTCAATGTCTAAGCCCAGACAGCTGGAATTTAGGACCGAGCCCTACTTCTCCAGGAAGACAAGGCTGGGCATCAGATGATGGGGTAGAGAGGTCAAGGTAGGCCCTTGTGACATCGTACCTAGGCATGAAGGCTCTGCTGGAAACATACCTGGACATAAGTGTAATGAGCCTGCCAGGGTGTCCCTGTCCCCTGTAGAGCTGGAGGAGGTCTGAGGCTGCAGCAATTCTTTCTACCTGCGGCTGTGGGAAGCAGGGGCTCCAGGCAGGAGAGGCGAGGTAGGGGCTGGTAACACCAACACATTTCTCAGAATATGGGTGGCCCCATATTCTCTTTGCCTTCCTTTTTTTTTTTTTTATAACAAATAATCTCCTCCCAACGCCCAGGTACATTGTGTTCTTCTTCCTGATCGTGGACCAGCTGGGCTTCTGCTGTGTGTTCCTTATGTTTCTGGCAGATAACTTGAAATAGGTAGGTCAGAGCACTCAAATATGAGAAATATGAGATGGTAAGAGATAGCCCAGCTTCAGTTTTAAGCAGCTCCATGACCAAGACCACGAAAGCGTGAACAATTCAGCCTTTGTCCTAGGCCCTCTAAGAATCAACTGATAAAACTGAGCACACTTTTTCAACGTGAAAATATTCACTGTCTACCTACTGGACAGGATTTATTCTAAACACATTAATGTGCCTCCCAAGCTCCTGGGTGATCTGGTCCCCACCTGTTGGTCCCAATATGTCCCACCTTTCCCAACCCTGAGCTTTTTACTCATGCTGTAATTCCTACACATAATGTCCTCCGGCCTCCACTCTCCTACTTCCACATACCCAAATCACACCCATCCTGAATGCCCACTCCTTCTGGGTGTCATTCCCTGATCCACACGTAGAATTACCACCTCATTTTTCCCTTCCTAATTCAAGCCTACTGTTTTATTTCACATACAGTTTTCCTTGAATAAAGTTATGCGTCCACATCTCTTCTTTCACAAGGACTGAACAAATTCCTCCAGAACTTTTAAATCAAAGTAACCATGTCATAAGTATTTGTCAGGTGTGTATTTTCAGCTCACAGGTCTGCAAACCCTAGTACTGGAAGAAATTCAAGCTGCCCATAAGAAGGCAGGTTACAATGCAATGAGTTCACCTAGCTCTCATTTTTGTAGATGTTTGCATATGTATAAACCTATAATGTCTACTCTTAAATATTAGCAGTAGTTACCTCTCTGAAAGGAATCTACAGGTACGTCTTTTATCTTCATTTTTAAATCTTTATGGTTGACTCTCCCCCCTCAGAACACAAAAGCAATGGGTTTTTCTTAAACAAAACCAAACAACAGAATAAAGATGATAACTTATAAAAGGTCCCAGTAAATCTCCCCCTGCAAAAATGTGCATTACAAGTTACGTGAATAGTGTTTTAGCGTTTTTTAACAAATATTCAAACGTGCATTTGTTCAAACTATGATATTGATACGCTCTATGCTCTTTTTTTCATGTTTCATGATATATCATGGACTCACCATACATAACTCATTCACCAAATCCTTATGGCGAAGCATTTAGGTTATTTCTATTTTACTTTATTTTATTCCTGTTACAAACAATACTGTAAAGAGAGTCTCCAAAGATAATTTTGTTCTCTTTATGTTTTGTCTTTACTTCTTTATATTTTTGACCATAAATATTTTCTGTCATCATAAAATGAAATTCTTATTTGGAAAAAAATAATAAGTGTCTAAGTCATTTGTCTCTGTTCAGAATTTCATTAAATGCTCTCCTTCAGTTAACGCATTCATTCATTCAAGAAATACATTGAATCTCCACCGTGATGTGGTCACAGTGCTGGCAATACAGCAGTGAGCAAACTGAGTTAGATTCCTGCCTTCGGCACACTTACCTTGCAAGAGGGAAAGATAAACATTTAGCAATAATCATTCTAGCGTAAAATTGCAAACTGATAAACCCTACTGAGGAAGTGGACTGGGCACGCTGAGAGCAGTGCCTGATGGAGTTGGGAGGGGATGTTGACTCTGAAGGCTGAGCAGTCACTAATGAGGGAAGGAAAGTATCCAGCAGAGAGGGAACCTTTCAAGGGTGGAAGGTTGGCATGAAGAGCTAAAGAGCACGGGGTGGGGGTGGGGGGCACAGGGATGGTGGGGGGACTGCCTGATCTGAAGTTCACATCATCAGCCTTTCTTGTCCTTAGGGGATTGCAACAGCCAATGGGACCACACAGCCGACTGCCAGGGCAGAGGGGTCGTGACCCTTATACCTACTGTGAACACTCTCATTTACATGGTGTCACCACTGTCCTTCCTGGTGCTGCTGGGGTGTGTCCAGAACCTTCACCCCCCTGTCCACCTTGTCAGGGCTGGCCAATGTCTTCATGCTGGGAAGCCTCATCTGCATTTTCCAGCATGTCCTTCAGGCAGGTTCCCCCCTCCATGCCATCACGGTGGGTTTATGAATGTGTGTGGCGTAAAAGCCTGCAAATGCCCCCTCCAGACTGTCAACGATGACTTCCTGTAGAGAATGAGTTTCAGATTTCACCTTGAGATGTGTTTTCTTATATATGTCTGTATCGTTGGACATCTGAGGTCTGACAATTAAGTTCACAAACTTGCCACCATGCGCTTAGGTTGGCAGCACTGCACAAACAGCTGAGCAAGGTTTTACAACCTTGTCATACAGTTCCTCACAGTCATATTTATGTCAGTGTGTAGCAATGTCTTGCTGCGTGGTGTTCATTATTGCTGCATGTCTCATGTGCCCTCCTAAGAATCTGGGAGCTTGAATTAGAGCAATAGACAAACATTTGTAAATTTCTTGCTAAGCTTGGCAAGAGTGGAAGTGAACCAGGGACATGTTAGTTCAAGTTTACGGGAATAGGCTTGGCACCTGTGGCTCAATCGGCTAAGGCGCCAGCCACGTACACCTAAGGTGGCGGGTTTGAATCCCCAGCCTGGGCCCACCAAACAACAATGATGGCTGCAACCCAAAAATGGCCAGGTGTTGTGGCGGGCACCTGTAGTCCTAGCTACTTGGGAGGCAGAGGCAGGAGACTTGCTTGAGCCCAGGAGTTGGAGATTGCTGTGAGCTGTGATGCCATGGCACTCTACCCAGGGGGATAGCTTGAGGCTCTGTCTCCAAAAAAAAAAAAAAAAAGTTTATGGGGATAACGCCATGAAGAAAATGGCAGTGTAAAAGTAGGTTAAATGTTTTTCTAAGGGGAGAGAAAGTGTCACTGATGAAAAGAGGTCAAAGCAGCCAGTAACATGCCGAACTGATGAAAACCCTGTAAGTTTGTCAAAATGTGCGTCCAAGTTGCCAGCTAACTGTGAGAAGCAGAGCAGACCAAGTACACATCAATAAAGGAACAGACAGGAAAATCTTGTCGTGGCTTTTATACCACGACAATGCTCCAGCTCACAAGGCACTGTCTGTGAGGGAGTTTTTAGCCAGCCAACAGAGAATGTATTGGAATGCCTTCGCTACTCACTTGGTATAGCCCTCAGTGAATTTTTTCTTTACCCAAAGATAAAGAAAATAATGCAAGGAAAGCATTTTGATGACATTCAGGAAATTGAGGGTAATACAGTGATAGCTTTGAGGGCCATTCCAGAAAAAGAGTTCCAAAATTGCTTTGAAGGATGGACAAGAAGCAGGTGTCTGTGCATAGCTTCTGGAGGGGAGGGCTGTGAAGGTGACCATAGGATATTCACCAATGAGGGGTGTAGCACTTTTTCTAGGATGAGTCTGCCAACTTGTCAGACCTCCTATACACAGGCTTGGCACACAGGGTATTTCTTCCACTGCTTTCCTAATAGAACAATTATGGGAAATGTCTCCAGATGTTTCTGACATTGTCTTATGTTCTAGGTACAGTCAAATGTTAGAACTCTCATGGTTTAGAAAGTGAGCTGGAGGGTGTTAACTGGAGACAAAACAATTTCTTATAACAACTGCATTCATGTGGGTTCAGTACCAAATCTAAACATTTATAGAATAACAACATAGTTTAATACTTACATATAGGCATTTTACTAAATTTTAGTATTGGTTGAGTATCAAGTGTTGATATATCACATTTTTTCTCATTTAAAATAATAGGAACTTGAAAAAAAAATAATAATAGGAACTTGGTGGTGCCCATAGCTCAGTGGGTAGAAAAGTAGCCGGGTGTTGTGGCGGTTATCTGTGGTCCCAGCTAGTTGGGAGGCTGAAGCAAGACAATCACTTTAAGCCCAAGAGTTTGAGGTTGCTATGAGCTGTGATGCCACGGAACTCTACTCAGGGCCACAGCTTGAGATTCTGTTTCAAAATAAATAAATTAATTAAATAATAAGAACTTGGATATCAGCATTTTTGCACAGATCATCAGATTTTTAGGAGCAGATTATTGACTGGCATTCAGAAGGTTTTGTTTCGGTTTGGGTTTTTACAACAAGCAAGTATTTTGTTATAAGGGGAAAAACTATAATAAGGACTCTTGTTCAACCCAACTGAAAGTAAATGGAAGAAAAAAGGAGACTGTATTAGAAAGGGAAGTGTCATGGAACAGCCAAGCTATAAGGATGCTGCTGCATTTAGGTTTTGGAAGTGACCCAAACCAAGGATCAACCACCAGGGCCTCTGATGCCTTGGCTCAGTTTGGCTCCATGTATTGGCTTCCTTCCTCTCTTGACATGAACCAGCTTTGTCTACAGCTCCTGGGTCTTACATTTTTACCATTATGGCCACCAGAAGGAGACTAATCTTACATTCTCTCGTGTCTCAAAAAATCCAGGACAGGATTTCATTGGTTCAGTGTAGATCAGGACTACCCTGAACTAATCAACTACAGTTAGGAGAATACCCCTAGAAGCTATGCCTGATACAGAGCGGGGTGAGGTCACTGTATCTGGATGGGGGCGTTGCTGAGTAGATAATCCTGTAGACACCCATGACAAAGTCTTGAAGAAACTAAAACAAATCAGGAGTAAGGATTGAGCACAGTATCATCCCTACCCTTCTGCTTTGCTCTTTTATGAGGCACAGAAATTTCCCCCGACATTCATCATGGTTGGGAATCAGCAAAGGAGAGAAAATAGGGCTAAGGATTGGCCCCTTAGACTGCAGACCCGAGACTGCTCTGGTGCAAAACTACTGGGGAGAACCCAGTAGTTCTTAGGGAAGCAGCAGTTTTGTCCCCCACCCCCAGTGGATATTTGGCAATTTTTGAAGACCGTTTTGGTTGTCACTGGTTCTTGTTTTTTAATAGCCAAAAGCAAGGTAAGGAAACAGAGTCCAGATGTAAACTCCTCAGATTGCCTCCACCTGCTGAGGACCCTCCTGCCTGACAACAAAGAAAATAGATCTTCCTGTCTTTCAGCCCCCAGGGAAGGGTCATTCGGTCACCGCTCTCCTGGCTGGGAAGGTTTCTCCCTGTTCCCAGACAGAAGAGAAAAACCTTCAGAGACTCCTGGAGACCAGTTGCTGTGAATGTCCTGGAGACCTGTGGCTGGTGTCTCCTTAAGAGTATTGCTCTCTCAGCTTGGTGCCCATAGCACAGTGGTTATGGTGCCAGCCGCATACACCAAAGTTGGCGGGTTCCAACGCACCCAGGCCAGCTAAACAGCAACGACAACTGCAACAAAAAAATAGCCGATGTTGTGGCAGGCGCCTGTAGCCCCAACTACTTGGGAAGCTGAGGCAAGAGAATCACTTAAGCCCAGGAGTTTGAAGTTGCTATGAGTTGTGACACCATGGCACACTGCCAAGGGTGACAGTGACAATCTGTCTCAAAAAAAAAAAAAAAAAAAAGAGTGCTGTTCTCAAGTTAGCAGACCTTGTCAGATTCTAGGATTTTGCATTCTTACAGAGTCAGAGACAGGACTGGACTTAGAAATCCTTTAGTTAATTCAGTGGTTTTTAAAGATGCGCTTCCATACCTCTGGTGCTAATGAATTTAGGAGGATAACGCTTGTTTTTTTTTGTAATTATTTACTTAATTTGTTCTCTTTTATCCACCAAAAGTTAGAATTGCATCATAATGCTTCCTTCAAAAACCAATATAATTTTTAAAATACTAACTTCCTGAGAATAGTAATGTAAGTAACACACAGAAGTTTCTAACACGTCGTTTCACTACAACTTTCTCACTTTGTGAAGGGAAGAACCTAATGCTGGAGTGACTCTGAACCACAATTTCCTTACTCTTAAAATGAAGATAATAATCCCTACGTTCTGGGGCTGTGGTGAAAATTATACAGTGCATTTAAAGCACGTGGCACAGTGCATGGCCCATTGGAAGAACCTAAGAAATAGTTACCGCATACATTATCTTATTAGATGAGGAGTCTCATTTGGAGGCTGTAAGGATCTTTCTGGGCTCTAGCCTCCCATGTGTAAAAGGCATCAGATCAGAGAGTACTAAGACCTTCCCTCTTCTTTCCTAAGCACCTCCAGCCATTCAGCATCCTTAGCCTCTTCCTGACCCCAGGAATCAGCTCCAGAGGGCAGCAGAGGGAAGAAGGCCAACTTCCATCCCAGCTGCAATTCCCAACTATACTTTACACAATACAGAAACTGAGGTCCCCAAGTACTCTTGGTGATCTCAGCCCTAGACCATAATTCCCTTCTCTCTCTGTTCCTCCCTGAGTCTGGGGGCTTCCTGCTGCCTCTGTCCTCTTAAAGAAAGTCTGTCTACCAAATGTGAAGGTCAGCAGAAAGTCAAGCACATTGCTGGAGCTCTGCTGGTTGGCTCTTTCCCTCTTTGCTTATTTCTGTTGTCTTTTCTCAAGTCCCATTTTATGGTTACCATGACCATTTTTCCTGGGTTTCTCTATCAGGAAATCCCAGACCCCATGAGCCTGCCTCTGGTGGCAGATTAGAAGACCTACCCCGTCTTCTTTGGGACAGCAACTACAATACCTACAAAGCAAGGATGTTGTAAGAACTCAGTAAGATAAGGTAGGCTAAAAGATTAGCACATTTCCAGGCAAAAAGTCAATCATGGTGGGCGGCGTCTGTGGCTCAGTGAGTAGGGCACGGGCCTCATATACTGATAGTGGCAGGTTTGAACCCAGCCCCAGCCAAACTGCAACAAAAAAAATAGCCAGACATTGTGGCAGGTGCCTGTAGTCCCAGCTACTTGGGAGGCTGAAGCAAAAGAATTGCCTAAGCCCAAGAGCTGGAGGTGCTGTAAGCTGTGATGCAACAGCACTCCAGGGCAATAAAGTGAGACTCTGTCTCTTAAAAAAAAAAAGGCAATCATGGTTATTATTATTTTGCTTCACCAGTTCTTACCAACGGAATGTAAAAGAATGCTAATGTGCTAGAAAAAAATAATCTGATAGAAAGCTGTGGGATGTTGAGCAAATCTCTTTTACGTGGGCCTCATCTGTAAAATGGGAGAACTGAAGGTGCTGGGTGACAAACCCCTGACAGATCAAACTACTTAAGCACTATGGTCTTCATATTAAAAGTTACTATTTAACTTGATGTGCCCTTAATCTGTACATTTGGGTACTAGAGCTATTTTAATCCAGAATAAGAAAATCACTTTGAAAGTCAACAATAGAAGAGAGTTTAGTAATGGTTTTCAAATATTTCTTATCCCCTGAACCCTTTGAATGAAATCACAAAAAGAATATAATCTTTGAAACTAATCAGTTATTCTTACATAGCTTAGGAAAAAATATACCTATCCACATATAGATATGAGAATATAAATATGTACACACAGACAGAGGAAGAATATGGCAAAGCACACATGCTAAATTTTGAGGAACTGGTGAAAAGTATATGAGAATTTTCTGTTCTGTTCTTGCAACTTTTCTGTAAATCTAAAATATTTCAAAATAAAAAGCTAAATAAAGAGACAGATCAGAAATTTATCCCCAGCTGGAGTAGTCACATCTATGCACAGATAACAAAACCCAGGGCTAGATGTGCTGTGGCTGTCCAAGAGTGTGAGGCTGTTAAATTTCAAAGTCAGGGCTAACGATGCAAGCCTCACCCGCTCACCCCTAGACCAATGTGTTTCCCTTCTTAGGGTTTTCTTTGACCTTCCCCATTTAGTTCTCCTTTGACAGGACTGTGTTATTCAGAGTTAATTCTCACACATTATTACTCTGGAACACGGAATCACAGATCATTAACGGGTAGGCTAGAATGAAGTATAAGCAAGTAGAAATTTTTCTAAACAATTAACTCACACCTTAACGAAACTGAGGTTTCTTCAGTCCTTGTGCCAGTAGATCTCTACTCCTTTTTGATACGTTGTTCAGGACCCATCCGTCATGTATTTTGATATATAAGATACTGTCCTCTCCACCTCCCCAAGTAAAAAGAGTCCAAAATTATATAGCAGTCCACATACATGTGTTACCGCTGGAAGGTCACTTTCCACTTGAAATTTGGATGGAGCGCCCCCTGGTGGGAAAAGCGTGGAAGCACAACTTCTACAAAGACCCCAGTTTACATGTTCTAGTTGTGGTTTTCTGTAACCATAATACATGGGTTATTAGAAAAGTTTTGAAATACAGGAAAATCAATAAACATAAAATCTATATGGACTGAAGCAAATGATGCCCTCTCAGCAACTCCAATAAGCCTAGCAAGTTGAAACTTGTACAAGTGAATCAGAAAGGATGCTTTAGATGGTGTTTCTTGGAAGTGAAATAATGAACACAGTCTATCTCAAAACTTTTGTAGTGACCCACATGATATTAGATAATTATCAACATCCACGGGCCAAAAAAATACTCAAAGGCAGGGCCTTTCCTGAGCATGGAAAAGGATACTCAATAATGGATGGTTGGGATAGCAGACTTTTTTTTTTTTTTTTTTTTTGCAGTTTTTGGCCAGCGCTGGGTTTGAACCCACCACCTCCGGCATATGGGGCTGGCACCCTACTCTACGGGTGCCGCCCGGGATAGCAGGCTTTTAAGGTCTTCTTTAATGATTGATGTTATAATTCAGTAGTTCCTTATCCCAATTATATCTGAAGCTAGCACAATGTCTTGGAGTTTTGGGGGGTTTTTTCTCCTGAGCTGTCTGATGACTAAGATGTATGAATTTAGGATAACATACAGTGGGCAAAAACGGGGTATTTACAAAAACATGAAGCACTGTGTGACGGTGTGGCCCCTCTGCTTGCAGGTTTGCCTGGAAAACAAGGTGCAGGAGCCCAGCCCAGTTTCCCCTTTCCTAGATGGGGGAATGTCCATGATCATTACCCTGTACACAAGCCTGGGGACCCTGGGCTATCTCAAGTTTAGGGCCACCACCCAGGCAAGCATTACCCTCAACCTTCCCAACTGCTGGTAAGTTCAGGACTTGGAAACAAAGGTTCTTATGGTTACTGGGCTCTAGGATGACATGCAGGGTAGGACTGGCTTAGCTGCCCTTACCAGAACAGAGCAGCAAGGCTGTGAATGAGGACTGAGAAGAGAGGCCAGCCAGGAAACCACTGTGGAAAGAGGGGGGCTGGATAAATGAAGAGAGCAGATTCGTGTCCACCATGGTCATTAGCCCTGTGTGCTGGCAAGCTGTTTCTCCTCTCTGTATCCCAGTTTCCCTATCTACCAAACAATAGGATCAGACTAAGTGATTTCCAAGTGCCCTTTCAACTTTAACTGATACATCTGTCACATCTCTCTCATGTGCAAGTAACTAAAGTCCAATCCAAACTGGATGTAAATTTTAAAACAAAAAGAAAAGAAAAATATGTGTATTTGGCATCCCTCTAGCTCCAGGCCTTTCTGGATCCAGCTAGTAAGTGGTGTCATCAGGACTCAGACTCTCTCTCTCTCACTCAGGTTTCTTTTCTGTGTGTGGACTTTATTCTCTTCCTACACGCACAGTGACACATGGCTGCCAATGCTCCCTCAGTTGCAGGCCTTTCTCTCATCAGCCCAATGTAAAGAAAAATTCTCTTTTCCGAAAGGTCCATAAAAAGCCTTGGGATTCATTCTGATCGTCCCTGCTAAGGTCACGTGTCTGTTCCTGGACCAGCAGAGATGAAATATGCTGACTGGCTGTGCCTGCATCCTGCGCCCTGCTGGGTGGGGGGAATCCCTGAACCTGGTGGGCTGAGAGTGGGTACAAGGTAACTGCTACTAACTGAGATGGTAGATGGTTGCTGGGTCCCTTAATCCAGCCAATGTCCATTAGAAGTAATTACAGTCTCTTATTAATATTATAGTTCATAATTATAGTCAAATCTGGTGACCGCAGATAATTTAACGTTCTTACCACTTCTCAGTAAAGACAGGTAAGTTATGGGAATCATTGAAAAGGGTGGTGAGTAGAATATCACTACAGAGTAGCTAGAAGCTTCTCCTCCCTTTTACCATCTCGACTTTCTAAAAACACTCAGATTCTTAGGCACATATCTCCCCCCCAATTTGTTCTGCCTCCCCTTTTTGCTCTTATGTTACCATCCTCACTGGAAATGTGCTCTGTGTCTGTGCATGGGCTGAACACAGCAGGCAGAGTTTGGATCTTAAAGCAGACGTGGCAAGTTTTAGAGGTGAGCCAGAGGTGAGTGCCCACCTGAAGCCCAGAGTTGGTGTAAGGACCACGTGAGGTAACAGGTATGAAGGTGCTTTATAAACTCCATGAACGTGATTGGGTGATAATTGCTATTAATTTTGCCAGGCCCACAGGGAAGTCCATGTGGACTCTACTGCTCTGACCAAGGTGCTGATGGCCCAGAAAACACTCTTCCCTCACCTCATTCACATCACCAACAGGGATGGAAGGTAACAAAAGACTCAGCGAACTCCAGCTGAGCCTTTACAAAATGTTTAAGAGTGTAATTTCTGAAGTCAGCCAGACCTGAGTCTAAGTCTATATTCCCTGATTGCTAAATGTAAGACCTTGGGAATATTATATAACCTATAAAAAGCTCAGCTTCCTTGCCTATAAAATGTGATAATAATCATACCTGCTTCATTAGGTTATAGTCAAAATAATCAATGTAAATCCAAGTGAATAGCTTAGCACAGTGATTGTCACATAAAATCAACTTTTAAGTTTTGGTTAGCATTATATTCCCCTAAACATGTTATTCCTCTGTCTTAAAAAAAAAAAAAAAGAAATTTAAACCAACAGACATTGTTTTCTTATGTGTGACCCTTAATTGATTGTTGGATATAACTGTAAGATAATGGCCCTAAGGCCGGAAATCCACATTTTTGATTTTATGTATAAATAATGAAGACGTAGAAAAAATATAATAACTTAGATTTAATAATCTGGGAGTAAATTCCCACTCATAAGAAGCAGGAGAAGAGAGAAGAATACAAGTATTCATGAAGTGCTTGTCGTGTACTAAGTGCTTTCCATTTCATTTTATCCTTATCATGGCCCATCTGCCATGTGAACACTCAGTACCTGGTGAAAGGAATGCTGATGTGATTCAGCCACATTCCCTAATCTCAGGGAAAGGCTGACACACACACAAGTCATATTATTCCATGGGTGAGGACTAGTGTCGTGGGAAGTCAAAAGAAGGAGGATTAATCCTGACCAGGGAACAGGGAGGTGTCTCCCAAGCCTCTGAGACTTCAACAAGGAACAGGAATGTGACAGATAACAAAGGGAGGGAGAGGACATTCTCCACAGAGGAAAGAGCACGTGCAAGGCCGTTGATTGTAAGGTAGAGCTCGTGCTTAGGCAACGCTTCTAATTGTCTAATTAGTTACAACATCCAGCACATGAAGGTGGCGATTCAGGGACAACATTCTCAACATTGTAACCATACCAGACAATTAGAAGCACTGGACCTGAAATAGGATGGGCTTTGAATGGCAGGCTCAAGTTTGGAACTCTTCCTTGTGGGCCGCAAGGTACCGTTAAAGGGTCTTTCAACATTGGCTGAACATATCATTAATCTTTCCTCTGCTCTATGTCCACTAAAACACAGTGCTATTTTTTCTATTCTTGATTAAAATCAGTGCCATTTGGTTAGCATTTCATAATTGTAGACGTTCAGAGATCATCAGATCTAGCTCCTGCCTTTTAGCAAATACAGAGTACACCCCCATTTTACAGACCTGGCAAATAAAGTCCACAGAAACAAAGTGACCACAGTGCTTAGGGGTACAGGCTGAGTTAGGATTCCAGGTCTCCTGAAATTCAATTTAGTAATTTTTCCCAACATATACATCACTCACTCTCTCACCTTATCCAAATCAACTATGAAAAACAGCTGTTCCATCTCGGGGCCTGTGCTCAGCGGTTAGGGCACTGGCCACATACACTGGGGCTGGCAGGTTTGAACCTCAGCTCAGTTAAAGTCGCCCATCTCCAGGGGGTGAGAGAAGAGTCCCTGGTGGGGATATTTACAAATTTAAAAGAAGCCCGAGGTTTTGGGTTTGTGTATGTACGTGCAGATTTTCCAATTTTTAGATAGTGGCAGCTCATTCAAAAACTGTGACTCTCAAGTGGCCTATTTGCAACCAGGAACTAGATTTCATTCCCAAGGTATTTACGAAGCCCCCCCCACCCCCACCCCGAGAACCCACCCCCAGCATACAGAATATTTACACACATACACACACACTCACACATCTGACTTAAAGAAAATGAGACCGCTTCACAAAACAGGTTTCTTTCTCTATCTTTTTGGCTTTATTTATTCTTTTTATTTATTTATTTATTTTTGTCAGAAGATCTTCAGGGTCCTAGTGCCTGTTCAGCAAGATGGCTTCATATCTACAAACATCACAAGCGGGGCGGCTTACCCTGTAAAGTTGGAATTACCATGTGAGAGGTTGAGAGGTACGTATTTTAAGCTCAATGTAACAAAGAGTTTATAAGACTGGACAATTAAGTCACCAGATGGCCAAGGAGAGGACTTTGAAGGTGACCATAATGATATTCAGCAATGAGATTATGTAGCACTTTTTCTAGGATGAGATTGTGAACATCATTGCCCAACCTCGTACTTACACTGGGTGAGAAGGGGATACTGAGTGTCCCACCTTTGATGGTATTCAAGCAGAAGCAGGACAATGACTTTTCAAGGAACAGTTTTTATATAGTCTATGAGAAGTTCTTTCTGCATCTGGGATTGCAAATCTTCTTTGGTTTTTCCAATAAGTCAACAGACGCAAATTTTAGTGATTAAATTACTAAATCTAAAAGGATACTTCTTTTGTACCTTTTTCCTGATGCATCGCAGATAAGAGATTATAGAAGTCGTGAAACATATGTTTATCCTGACAATAAATATACTCTAGAGGTGTGAGCAGCTAGCCCTTGTTTGATATAAATACATAACCTACAGATTTCTCTTCCTGCATTATTTTTCTGGGATCACCTCTAACATGTGAGAACTGTCCGAGAGATGCCCTGAGCCACACTCTCAGGCAGGGAACCAATAACTCGTGAAGCATAGATAAGGGAGTTTAAAGTGTTTCTAGAGCTGGGGCCCAGAAAGGAGAGGCTACATGTTGAGTCACCCACAGAGTTTTAGAACTAGGACTAAAACATAGATCTCCTGATTCCTGATCTAGGGTTGATCATGTCATACCGCTCACAGTAAGAGGCTTTTTGGAGTATAAAAACATGTTACAGGCTGGGTACAGTAACTCATACTTGTAATCCTAGCACTTTGGGAGGCCAAAGCAGGAGGATCACTTGGGGCCAGAAGTTCAAGATGAGCCTGAGCAAGAGAAAGACCCTGTCTCTACAAAAAACAGAAAAATTAGTTAGGCATGGTGGTGCATGCCTGTAGTCCCAGCTATTTGGGAGGCCGAGGCAGGAGGATTGCCTGAGCCCAGGAGTTTGAGGTTGATGATGCCACTGTGCTCTGGCCTGGGCAACAATGAAAAAAGAACATTGTACAGAGAAAAAATTGAAGAATTGTGGAAATTAAGGCATTTGCCCTTATGGAATTGATTACTTCCTTATTATTTTTAACTTTTTAATGTCAATAGGATCTATAATGATGGCCTATTTTTCATTTCTAATGTTGGTAATCTGTGTCTTCTCCCTTTTTTTTTTAAGTCTGGGTTGAATATTATTAATTTTATTGATCTTCTCAAACACATAGCTTTCTGGTTTTTCCCTATTATTTTTCTGGTTTTGGTCTTGTGGATTTTTCCTCCTATCTTTATTCGGTTATCTTTTCACCTTCCTTTGAGTTAAATTATTCTTCTAGTCACTTGACACAGGAGCTTAGATCATCGATTAGAGACCTGTCTTCCTGTCTAACATACATTTTTAATACTGTAGAATTTCCTGTAAGCCCCTGTTAACACAGTAATCACTGGCCATGTGCGGTTATGGAGCACTTGAAATGTGACTAGACTAGTCAGGCTAGAGTGCATCACAAGTGTAAAATAAGCATCAGATTTTGAAACTTCCCAACAAAAAATGTACACTATCTCAATTATTTCTATACTGTTATACATTGACATAGTAATATTTGGGGTGTATTGTGTTAAGTTAAACATAACATTAAAATTAACTTCTCCTGTTTTCTTTTTACCTCTTTTAGTTTGGCTGCTAGATGAATGAAAATTACATTTTGTGCAATTTTGCACTATATTTCCATCAGACAGTGCTGCTCTGAACACTGAGCACATTATAACACATGGAGATCTCTTTTTATTCAAAACAAAACATTTTCCAATTATTTTTACAACTTTCTCTTTGACATATGGGCTATTTAGAAGTGTGTTGTTTCATTTCCAAATATTAATATTTGGTGATATTCCAGACATCTTATTGATTTATAGTTTAGTTACATTATGATCAAAGAACAATTTCAGTTCTTTTAAGTTCGTAGGTTTACTTTACAGGCCAGATTATAGTCACACTCAATCAATAGCTCCCTGTCACTTGGAAAGTGTATTCTGCCGGTGTTTGAGCGGAGGCTTCTCTAAATAACAAGTAGGTCAAGCTGGTTGATAGTGTTGTTTACTCTTCCTTATTGATTTTCCATCTACGTGTATTGATTAGTGAGACAGGACAACAGGAGTTTCCAAATATACTTGGGAATCTATTTCTTCTTTCAAATCTACCAGTTTTTACTTCATATGCCGTTTTTGCAGCTTTGTTGTCAAATGAGCGCACATCTACATCATTTAGGATTGTCCTTCATCTCGGGCCATAGTCCTTGTTCCCATGTTGCTCTGTCTGATATTAATACAGCCCCTCTAGTTTTCCTTAGTGTTTGCCTGGGGTGTATGGCTTTTTCCTTTAATTTTAATCTATTTATGTCCTTATATTTTGAGTGGGTTTTTTTTTTTTTGTAAAGAGCATATAATTGGATCTTGTTTTTGTATCCAATTTGACCATCTCTGTCTTTTAGTTGGTGTTTAGACCATGTATTGGGGTGCCAAAAAACATATACACATTGCAAGAGATGTCGTTTATGTATTATATAGTATATTAAGTATCTATTTTGAGCACCTCTTGTAATTGCAGAAGTCAATGTGACTTGTATTCATTTTTTGTTATTGGTATATATTGAGTATTACAATTTTAATACAGTTTTTCCTTTCTTAAAATCTGTCCATATTTTTTGGCACCCTCTGTATTTAATGTAATTATTGACATGGTTGAATTGGATTTTACATCATCATGCTGATGATTTTCTGCTTGTTCCATCTGCTCTTTCTCCCTTTTTTCTTCTTTTTTGGCCTGTTTTTGGATTGAATATTTTTTAAGTTTCCGTTTTTTTTTTATGTGTACTTCTTTTATTTTTTAGTAGTTGCTCTAGGGATTAAAATATATATCTTTAATTAATTACACAGACCACTTTCAAATAATACTAAACTGTATCATGCGTAGTACAGAACCTTACAATAGGTTCCTGTACCAAAAATTCCTGCCTCCCATTTGTGTTATTTTGTCATAAAATTTATTTTTTTAGGTGTTATCAACCCTTTAAACATCGCCTTACCATTTTTGCTTTAAATCAGTAGCCAAACCTTTTCTTACAGGGTCAGATAGTAAATATTTTAGAATTTTTGTTCATTAGCCTCTGTTGTGATGTCTTAACCCTGTCACTGTAGTTCAAAAGCAGTCATGGACAATATATAATTTAAACTAACAATTATGGCTCCATTTCAATAAAACTGTAGTCATATAATAGTCTGCCCACAGGCCTCATTTGCCAAGACCCGTTTACTCAGATCTCTTTCAGAGCAATTTAAAATAAGGAAAAACTTAGAATATGGGGAGGAAGAAGGGAGGGGGAAGGATGAGGGGGGAATGGGGGGAGGGAGGGGGATTGGAGGGATCACTTCTGAGGTTGATCTTACAGGGGTACAAGTGAATCTTTCTAAGAGTAGAATGTGAACGTTTTAAAACAATAACTGAGAAAATGACATGAAGGCTGTGTTGACCAGTTTGATGGAAGTGTTTCGGATTGTGTGTGAAAACACCACACTGTACCCCAGAAGTGCATTAATGTACATAGTTACCATTCAATAATAATAATAATAATAATAATAATAAAATAAAATAAGGAAAAACTTATTATATTTACTTTTACTTTAACTGTTAACCCTCAGACTCAATTTAAGCACCACTCTGAGAGTCCAAACATCGCTGCAAAGGCAGGAGGAATTTTATTCATTCAAGCTCAGAGCCTGGGCTGCCCTTTAAGAAAAAGCGGGAACAGCCCTTACAGTCTATTCAGAAAGTCCCTTTATACCTCTCCCTCTTCCCTCTTATTAGACCATCCCACCCCATCCCTTATTGGTAGGTAAACCATGTCTGTCCTAAACTGACAGGTACAGGGTGGTCGTGTTCAGGGTTGATTGGCTCAGGGATGAGTCTTCTTTGTCTCAGGTGAGCGAATGAGAAGGAAGGGATAAAGGTCGCAAGTGGGACGAGTGCAGAGTAGAGTGGCAAGTGCAAAAAGGGGAGGGGTCAGGTTGTGGGCTGAGTGCACAAGGGGGCTAGTGGGACAAAGGGGAAGGGGTCAGGATGTGGGCTGCAACACCTAGGTATGATAAGGTCCTTCCTTGGTATGCTTCAGCCTGTTGTTCTGAATAAACAACAAAAGGAGGTAGTTTGACTTGTGACTTGAGTTAATTAATTTGGCTCCCACATAACCATTTCCAAAGATACTTATTTACTTTTATTGATCCAAGGTTCTCTCTGGTATAATATTTCTTCATCATGGAGAATTTACTTTAACTTTTTTTTAGCACAGATCTTCTGGTAATGCATTATCTTAGTTTTTGCTTGCCTAAAAAAATGTACTTATTTCTTCTTCATTTTTAAAATCTATTGTCTCTGAATTGTCAGTGTTTCTGTGTCAGTGCTGACAAGATGTCACTTCATTATCTCCAGGTTTGTATAATTTCTTTCTTTCTTTCTTTCTTTTTTTTTTTTTTGAGACAGAGCCTCAAGCTGTCACCCTGGGTAGTAGAGTGCTGTGGCATCACAGCTCACAGCAACCTTAAACTCCTGGGTTTAAGTGATTCTCTTGCCTCAGCCTCCCAAGTAGCTAGGACTACAGGCACCCACCACAATGCCCAGTTATTTTTTGGTTGTAGTTGTCATTGTTGTTTGGCAGGCCCAGGCTGGATTCGAACCTGCCAGCTCTGGTGTACATGGTTGGAGACTTAGCCGCTTGAGCTACAGGTGCTGAGCCAGGTTTGTATAATTTCTTATAAGGATACTGCAATGCTTATATTTACCATATCTAAATGACTTTTTCTCTGGCTGCCTTCAAAATTTTCTCTTTATTTTTCATTTACAGAAGTTCAGATATGTTTAAGGTATGTGTGTGTGTGTTGGTTGGTTGTTGGTGTTTATCTTCTCTATTTTGTGTTTTATGCTGAACTTTTTTTTTTTAGAAAGATGGGGTCTTGCTATGTTGCCCACACAGGCCTCAAACTCCTTAGCTCAAGTGATCCTCCCACTTCAGCTTCCTGAGTATCTGAGACAACAAGCTCATACTACTGCACATGGCTCCAAATGTTTTCATCTGTTGTTTTACACATTTCATGTTTTTAATATTCTTAGCCATTGTTTCTTCAAATATTTCTTGTGCCACACTCTCTCTTCTTCATCTGGGATTCCAATTAATCATATTTGAGACAGAGTCTCAAGCTATAGCGTCACAGCTCACAGCAACCTCCAACTCTTGGGCTTAAGCAATTCTCTTGCCTCAGCCTCCCAAGTAGCTGGGACTACATGTGCCTGGCACAACACCCGGCTATTTTTGTTGCAGTTGCCACTGCTGTTTTAGCTGGCCAAGGCCAGGGCTAAGTTCAAACCCACCACCCTCAGTATATGGGGCTGACACCCTACCCACTGAGCCACAGGTGCTGCCAAAGTTTGAATAATTTTTATTGACCAGTCTTTAAGTTCACATATTCTTTCCTTGGCTTTATTGGGTTACTGATAATCCTATTAAAAGCATTCTTCATCTCTGTTACTGTATTTTTTTTATTACTAGCATCTCCATTTGACTCTTTTTTATAATTTCCATATCTCTGATAAATTCTCCATTTGTTCACACATGTCCAAATCAACTTCAGAAATGCCACAAAACTTCTTATGCTCTCAATTCCCTTAGCCTCCTGGCATGGTGAGACATAGTCTTAGGGATGAGTCCATCTGTGTGTAGCTTTTGTAGAGGACAGCCAGAAAAATTACCTGGAGATTCTCTGCTAGCATCACAGAATCTCAGAATTTTCTAGCTTCTAAACTTATAATTATGGAGTCTTGGAAACTAGGGATCCAAAAATATTTTCATAAGTTTTAGAGTTGAATTTCCAAGGTTGAACACTTCTAGGGATGGGAGTCCACCAACCCACAAGGCGCTGAGGCCGAAGGGAAGCTGCCTTCCTTCAGTTAGAATAACATCGGTAATGTACCAGAAGGAAACCATCCACGTTCAGAGTGTCAAGGTCACAACAAAAGCAGTATCTGTCTTCCCCTTCCTGTCACCCATGCTCGTAAACACCAGAGCGAGATACCCACTAATTTAAAGAAGAAGAAGAAGGAAGACCAGTATGCATTTGTTTCCTTTAATGTGTTTATAATGCTATTAGGTAGAGTGTCTTGGTTTGTTTGTGTTTTTTTTTTTTTTAATGAAAGGAAGAGTTTTTCTTAAAAAAAAAAAAAGAATATCTCTTGGCTCTGCACCTGTAGCTCAGCAACTAGGGCACCAGCCACATACACAAGAGCTGGGGGGTTTGAATCCAGCATGGGTCTACAACAACAATGACAACTACAACCAAAAAATGGCTGGGCATTGTAGCAGATGCCTGTAGTCCCAGCTACTAGGGAGGCTGAGGCAGGAGAATCACTTGGGCCCAAGAGTTTGAGGTTGCTGTGAGCTGTGATGCCATGGCACTCTATCCAGGGTGACATAGTGAGACTCAATCTCAAAAAACAAAAAAAAAATAAAAAAGAATATCTCTAACCTTCTTGAACGTCGTTTTTCATACATTTCCTTTTCCAATCTCTGTTTGTAGTGGGTCCTGATAATGAGAAAGAATATTAGGATTTCTTTTAACTTCACTAATCTTCTATGACCTCATCTCTACAGTTGGTTCAATGCTTAATTTGGTGCCTTACTAGGATTTAAAATGTTACAATGTGATATAACAGCTAATGATATCTTCAAGTGAGAAAAACAGGTAATAGGACAATATGATAGTGCAATGTTGTTTGTAAAAACAAATGTGTGTGTGTGTGTGTGTGTGTGTTCAGGGATGGGAGGGTAATAGTTAATCTCTGGGTGATAGAATTGTGTATATGCTTGTTTTCTCTTTGCCTATGTTTATTTTGTCTATATTTAATATGGTTTATAGAAAACCAAAGTATATAAAAACGCCAAAGTTCTATGTGAATATAAGAAATGGTTGTCATCAGTCCATGCAAAGTCCCCAACTGAATTTCTTTGTCTATCTTTCCCTTTTATTTGTACCAAAGGTTCTCAATTGGAAGCAATACCCCCTTGCCATCGACCCCAGGGAACATTTGGCAATGTCTGGGGACCCTTTTTGATTGTCACACAGGGATGGGATGTTAATGGCATGTAAGCCGTAAAGGCCAGGATGCTGCTAAACATCCTACCAAGCACAGAACAGCCTGCCACTTAGAAGCAATTGAAATCCAACACTAGCCCCAGGCAAGCTGACATTGTGTTACAAAGTGCAAATTTGATGTTATAATTTAATTAACCAACATTATACTATGAAATATTGGATTTGTTTCACATATTCTGCTATTACAAATGATGCTACAAAGAATATTATCGTGTATGCATTCTTAGGAAATGTGAAAAGATTTCTTCCAGGAGGATGCCAGAAAGCAGAGTATTTGGGCCAATCGATATTTCCATCTTTAGTTTTAACAGTAGCTATAAACTTAGCAACATCGATGGAGCCCAAAAACAGAAACAAAAATGTTCCCTACTTTTTATCAAACTTTCCTCTGGCCATCCAAGGGGCTGTCTATAAATTGGGGTTCTCCCAACCCCCTCCTCAGGTTCAATTAATTTGCTAGAGCAGTTCATGGAACTCGAATAATTTACTGTCACTTTGGCTCAGGGGTATTTTGTTATGAAGACATCAGAACCTGTGACACCAGCTTGGCTTTCCCTGTGATGGACAAAGAGATATTCTTGTTCCTTTCTTTCTCCCTCAGTGTCCCTCACTCCTAGATCCACTGCAGGGGTGAAAGGGAGGGAAAGCCCAAGAAGAGGGTGAAGAACCTGCTTCCTACATTACTTATAATTTTACAAAACGTTAAAGGTTTCGAGATTTGTACTTCAGGCTTTATCAAATCCCTGCCTCAGCACAGCAGCACTGAAGTTACCCTATGCCAAATAATAGGAAATAAGACCAACACTGCTAAGCAGCAAATGAAATAAAACATGTTATAATCAGGGTCTTAGGAACTGTAATTCACAAGACACAAATCCAGCAAGCAGCTAAATTACGTTCCATACAGGCAAGGTTAAGCAGGGTTTATTAGGGCGACTGTATATTGACACTTCTGGAAGGTTTTAGCACAGTTCGTGATCAATGATGGCAAGTTATCAGCTTAGGATGTCTCTCATTGACGGTCAGTCTAGTTCAGGGTAGCTATCTGTCTAGGGCAGTGATTTTCAACTGTGTGCCACGGCGCATGGGTGTGTCAGGAGAGGATCTTAGGTGTGTTGCGAAAATTTGTAAAGATCATTAGTTAGGCTCGGCACCTGTAGCTGAGGCGGCTAGGGTGCCAGCCACATACACCAGAGCTGGCAGGTTCGAATCCATTCCAGGCCAAAAAAGAGCTGGGCATCGTGGCAGATGCCTGTAGGCCCAGCTACATGGGAGGCTGAGGCAAGAGAATCACTTGGGCCCAGGAGTTTGAGGTTGCTATGAGCTGTGATGCCACAACACTCTACCCAAGGCAACAGCTTGAGACTCTGTCTCAAAAAAAATCATTACTTTCTAAAGAAGTTCAAAGAACAGTATTTCTTTTTTTACTTTTTTTTTATCAACATAATTTAAGTGTGCCGTGGAAGTTTTTATAGGTAGAAGTGTGCTGTGAAACAAAAAAGGTTGGAACTGCTCTAAGGAGTTAGCGATCAGGCCCAAAATAAGCGGCTCCAATCAAATTTGCACTTTGTAACTTTGCTTTCGTGATATGGCCCAGTTTAACAGGCCAAATTCCATCTGGATGTATACATGACTGTGGTCCAACTACTCATGCCAAAAGCATCTTTTTAGATACCTCTGACATAGCCATATCCACTTTGGATTTTCTTTTTGCATTTCCCTCTTTTGATCAAGGTCTTTCCTTGGAAAGCATCAATAACCAATCGTTTTGATTAGTCCCTTGGTTGCTAGCATAGATTCTTCCCAGGAGTCACGTCCCATGGAATAGGGAGGACAACAGTGACAATGGTGGATGATTTGTGTCCTAGGAATTGAACAAAGTTAAGCAATAAGGAAGACTGGAGGATGGGAGAGCCCTAGTCACGGCCTATGTGGGTAGGGTAGAATTTCATAATTTTAGGACTGGCCAATCAGTTTGATTTGTTGGGCCACCATAACTTTAGTGTCATTGATGGTGACAGCATAGCAACTGGGAAATACAAAAAGACTATAGCTTAACTAGGGGCAAGCATAACTAAGATTATAAATAAAAATATCAAGATTTTAAAATAGTTCTAATATCTTCAGGAAGTCAATTAAAAAGATTAGAAAAAAATCTTTGTGAAGGAAAGATGAGGAAAATCCTTGTGAAGGTATTTCTTTTAAAGATTTGGCTAATTTTTGTATTTTCAGCTCAAACTAATTTGAAGTGCTTATCCATGTGCAGCAAGAAGTATTTGGAAGTGCACAGACTCCTCCTTGGGCAACTAGCAAAGAGTCTAAAGCAGTGGGAGAGGCCCAGGGAGGTGGCTGTGCTTGTAAGCTCAGCACTTTGGGAGGCCATGGCAGGAGGATCACTTGAGGCCATGAGTTTAAGAATAGCCTGGGCTGCATAGCAAGACCTTGTCTCTACAAAAAATCAAAAATTTAGCTGGGTATGGTGGCACTTGCCTGTAGTCCTAGCTACTTGGGAAGCTGAGACAGGAAAATCACTTAAGCCCAGGAGTTCGAGGAGACAGTGAGCTAGTATCACCCTACTGCACTATTGCCTAGGTGACAGAGCAAGATCTTGTCTCTTAAAAAAGAGTTATTTTTTCTTTGTTTGGCTCTAATATCTATAGCAGTGGACTGTACAATTTGACTAAGAGTACAAGAGAGGAATTCTCATTAGGCATGTGCTTTCAGGATTAACACCACCGAGAATGTCGTATAAATACTACCTTCCTATTAAGACAGATCTTCATTGGGGTAATCATCGATTGTTAAAAGGGCCCTTCTTGTTCCATGAAGTGGATTCACTTGTTATTGTTTTTAGAACTATGAAAAGGGGGCTGGTAAGATAGCCCAGAAAGCATGTATCACGCATTCTCCAATGGTCTATATCAGAGATTTTCAACTGGTGTGCCACAACACACTGGTGTGCTGTGAGAGGGTCTTAGGTACACCATAAAAAATTTTAAAGATCATTAATTAAATTATTTTTGAAAGAAGTTCCAAGTATGGTAAGTATATTATTTTTTTTTACTCTTTTTTCGATCAACATGATTTAAGTGTGCCGTGGGAGTCTAACTATAGGTTCAAGTGTGCTGTGACATAAAAAAGGTTGAAAAACACTGCGCTAGATATTCATATGTCCAAGGGGCTCTCTGTTGGCTGTAAACAAAAATATATAGCCCTTTGGAGCACACAGGAAGCCTGACAGATTTTGTAAATTAAGGGAACCATTTTAGTGTAGACTAGAAAGAACAGCATGGAACCAAGAGTTGGCATTGACTGATAGTATTGAGTCGGCAAATCTGCAAGGGAGCAAGCTTCCTTGGATCTCCATACATCATGGGATCCCCTTTTTATTTGCAGAGGTGGTATTTTTATAAGTATCATTTTCACAGGTGATATCCAGAAGAGATGTACATAAGGAAAATGAGAAGATAGTTGTAGCAATTTCAGAGATATCTCAGGTTTGTATGTTGTGAATCAACAGAGGAGTTAGGGAGACAAGGTGCTAGAGACTAGTGGGGTGAGCATAGTAGTAGTCTGTAGATAACATCTAATGGCTTATTTGGTGTCACATGGTAAAACTTGGGACAGAAGAAAATTTGCAGTGGGGACAACTGCGCCATTGTTTTTTGAGAAAGTGGCTTTTGGGGAAAGATGGTAAAACCAACATTCATAGAGAATTCCAGAAGTGGCTAAAGATTGTGAATACTAGACTATGTTATTTATTTTTTTTTCCTAAGATGTGGAATAGGGGAAAGTAATTAGGGAGGTAATTAGACCTCACAATAGGTAAAAGTTGGGAAGATACCATATGTCTTATGAAAATGAGAATAAGGGGGTGGCACCTGTGGCTCAGTGAGTAGGGTGCTGGCCCCATATACTAAGGGTGGCAGGTTCAAACCCGGCCCCAGCCAAACTGCAACAAAGAAATAGCCAGGCGATGTGGCGGGCACTTGTAGTCCCAGCTACTCGAGAGGCTGAGGCAAGAGAATCGCCTAAGCCCGGGAGTTGGAGGTTGCTATGAGCAGTGTGACACCATGGCACTCTACTGAGGGCAATAAAGTGAGACTGTCTCCGCAAAAAAAAAAAACAAAAGAAAAGAAAATGAGAATGGGTATGATAAGAATTAAAACAAAATATAGACAAATGAGGTTCAAGTCAACTTTTCCATCCCTTATATTCAATCATCCAATTGAGAAGTTTGAGGCAGTTAAAACCAATAGGAATGAGGATAAGTATGCTCAAAGGGGAGAGAGGGAGAGAGAAGCAATAGTCTAAATATCTCCTGAATGTTCATATATGGAGGATGGTTATATATTGACCTGTCCAGAATCTCAAGGAAAAACTGCCTGCATTAGCTATCATCTGCTTCCAATCTAGGGTGATTTTTATTTTTAGTTAACTTCATTTTAAGGTTCCAGTGAGTTCCAGGGACCATTGAGGAATGAAAGCCTTTTTAAAAAGAAACATGAATCCATGAGTCAATGCCCTTACATTTGTCAGTACAGAGATTAAGTAACAATAACTGGTATGGTCCCTTCTATCTATGTTACATCACTTCAAATCATATGCAAAATCCCCAGGCCCTCGGTTATGTTGTTATTGTTCTTCATCTCCCAGGAGTGTGCTTTGGACAGATTGTTCTGCCAAACATGCATTTTTCTTTAAGGCTTGAATTAGTTCTTTATAGTAAGTTAGCACATCTTCTTCAATTGGGGATGGTTCATGAAGTTCTTGGTGAAGCCTCATGGGTCCACCAGTAACAACTTCAAAAGGAGATAACTTGTGTTTTTCAAAGGAAGTAGAGTAAAGGTTAAGCTGTACCAAGGGAAGAGCTTTGGATCAAGGCATGTTAGAATCTACTAACTTTGCAAGTTACATTTTAATAATTCCATTAGTTCATTCTACTCAGCTAGAAGATTAAGGATGCTAGGTCCAATGGAAGTATTTTATTTTATTTATTTAAGAGAGTCTCACTATGTCACCCTTGGTAGAGTTCCATGGCATCACAGCTCACAGCTCAACCTCCAACTCTTGGGCTTAAACAATTCTCTTGCCTCAGCCTCCCACATAGGTAGGACTACAGGTGCCCGCCATAACGCCCAGCTATTTTTTGTTGAGGTTGTCATTGTTGTTTAGCTGGCCCAGGCTGGGTTTGAACCTACCAGCCTCAGCGTATGTGGCTTCCTCTGTAATCACTGTGCTACAGATTCTGAGTAATGGAAGTATTTTATAATTGGCCAAATTTTACACATTGACAGGATTTGTGATGTGAAGTGAGTCCCTCAGTTGCTATGTAGTTCAGAAGGAACTCCCCAGTTAGGAATTATTTTATCTAATAGAACTTTACTTCCTGCTAAAGCTGTAACTCTGTGAGAAGAGAATGCTTCAACCCAGTGAGAAAACAGGCAAACCATTAATGAAATAAACTAGCGACCCCAAGATGGTGACAGGTGGATGGAATCTAATTGCTACATCTCAAAGTGTTCAGAAGGTAACCCTATGAATAGGTTTTGGAAAGTTATATTTAGGAAAAACATTGGTATCTCTAGTGAACTTGAGAAGCAGCATGAGGGGAAGGTTTCTAGTAACACTGTTCTTTTCTTTTCCTCAAAAAATCCATTTGTAGGTCCCCCTAGGGGTTGGGTTATGAATATAGTCTAGAATTTGATCTTCTAGGCAGTCAGGGAGGGCATTAATTTGGGCTATACCATAGGTTTGTCTTGGGATCAAGAAAACATCCCTGGTTATCTAGGCATAGTGGCACATGCCTATAGTCCTAGCCACTTGGAAGGCTGAGCCAGGAGGATTGCTTGAGCACAGGAGTTTGAGGTTACAACTAACTATATGACTAGATGATAGAGCAAGACCCCATCTGTAAAAGAAAAACATTTTTAAAATAAAAATAATTTTTAAAATTCTTGGGAATTCCATCTGATTAGTTCTTATGGAATGGCCAATCTTGGGGCCACGGGTGTTTCCTCCTTAATGGTTCTAGCACTGTTTGCCAGTGGACACTAAAAGAATGAATAATAATTAGAAACGCTGCTGCCTTTGCAGCTCCCTTGCTTTTCTCTGTGTTTGCTTGAAAGTACACAAGTATTTTGATAATGGTCAATAATCTGGGTTCTTGTATAGAGTCTAATAAATCAAGGACACAGATGCTGTTCTTAATCTTGTGGCCTGACAAAGTCAGAAATCCTCTGTGTTTCCAGAGCATGACAAAATCATGGGTTAGCCTCAAGGCATATCTATGGTGAGTATGAATGTTGGTTGTTTTTCCTCTAGCCAACTCAGGCTCAGCTAAGGGTTAAAAGTTTTGCTTATTGGGTGGTGCTTGTGGCTCAGTGGGTAGGGCGCCAGCCCCATATACCAAGGGTGGCGGGTTTAAACCTGGCCCCTGCCAAATTGCAACAAAAAATTGCTGGACATTGTGGTGGGTGCCTGTAGTCCCAGCTACTTGAGAGGCTGAGGCAAGAGAATTACCTAAGCCCAGGAGTTGGAGGTTGCTGTGAGCTGTGACGTCATGGCACTTCATCAAGGGTGACAAAATGAGACTATGTCTCATGAATGTGGCTGCAGCCAAAGGTCCACTTTCAATAACTCCTATTAACGAGACAATAGCATACCCAGCCCCATAGTTTCCTTGGCCATCTTTCTAATAAAAGCAATCCGTGGACCAGACAAGTTATCATTGTCAAGTGGGATCTCTTGAAGATCCAGGCTAGGGGTTAACAAGATATCAGTCAATATTACAAAGTTATGTGGAATTTCATCAGAGGGAAGAGAGAGAAAAATAGAGAATTAAGGAAATTGTAGTGAGTGATAATCACCCTGGGATTAGGGGGAAAGTAAAGGGATTTCATAGGATATGAGTCTTCTGGCTGACAGATGTTGAGTGTGGGGAGAGTTAAGAAGAGCTTCCATAGAGTAGGGACCACGGATTGTCAAAGGACAGCCCATGATCAATTCTTCTTTAGTTTTTAGTAAATTAGCAGTAGCTACAATGGCTTTCATACAACATGGAAGCCCTCTAGCTGTGGGACCAAGTTTTTTTCTGTAGTAACCAAAAGGTCTACAATGATTTCCTTGTTTTTGCATGAGGATGGGCGTATAAGGGATTAGGAGCTCCTGTTTGAGGTAATCCTCAATTATAGTTTTAATTCCTTATATGACTTCTGGGATTAATAGATATCCTTTGATATAAGGGAGCTTCCTATTTTCACCCAGTTGTATTTTAATTGGAGGGGTAAAAATGAATGTGTCTGATGTCAGTGGAGCATTTAGCCCAGAGGCTGTCTGGAAGGGAGTTTAACAAAGCTTAAACTGCATGTGTTATTGATCTTTCCTTTAACATAAAAAAGAGAATTAAAATTTCAAAATGTTCAGCATCCATCTCTTCATGCACAAAGTTAATTGTGCTTCCCTCCTCTGAGAGAAAGATGCGTCTTATGAACCTCCAGATTCCTCCTCCAGGTAACCTCCTTACAACACCTCTGGTGTTTCTCAACCTTTTTTGTCTCATGGCACACTTGAACCTATAGTTAAACTTCCACAACACATTTAAATTATGTTGATAAAAAAAAAAGAATATGCTTACTGTGCTTTGAGCTTCTTTCTGAGAGTTTCAGGACCAAAAATGAGAGGTTATTCCAAAACATGAATGAAAGGAAGCAGAGTCCAGGTTCTGTGTGCACAATGTGGCTTTATTCACTCAGGTGCCAGTGGGCTGGTTCATAAAAGAAGTCATCATATGAGTTAAGGGTGGGAATATGAGAGTTTGGCAGTTGGGGCAGTACTGGCACACTTCTTCTCAGGTCGGATGGTTCTACGGGGGCAGGTCCCTACATTCAACCCTAGGTCTTTGTAGGCTACTGTAAGGAGGCAGAGTGATGAGCCCGGTGTCTCCTTGTCTGCTTCCTGCAGATGAGGATCAGCGGGGGCTGCCTGTAATGAAAAACAAGGATGGGGAAGGGAGTGGTGTCTACAGGAACTCTCTTGGGTCTTCAGTCTGAACTGGTTGATATCCACGTAGGGTGAGGACATGAGCGGTTGTTTTTTGGGGGCCAGCCTGGTCAATAAATCGGGAGATGAGGTGAAGGACCACTGGCCCAAAACTGAGAATGAGAAACATCGTAATTAGTGGCCCCCAAATAGAAGGTAATCAAGGAGGCCAGGAATCGAACAGGACCAGAGATCGGATGATTCAAAATTTGTTTGTCTCTGTTTGATTCGTTATTGGCCTTCTTTTACTTTGACTATGATTACTCCTGTCTGGTTGACAAGGAAACAACATTCTTTTCCCCCCAAAATGCAAGTGCCTTCTTTTTCTCCTGTAAGTAAATCTAAGGCTGGGCGATTTTGGAGGACTGCTGCAGCTAAAGACATAATTGGGGATTGCAGGCTGACTAAAGAGTCTACTACCCTTTCTATATCTTCATTAAATTCTAGGGAGAGTTGGTGGTAAATGTGGGTTGATGTACTAATACCTGCAATGCCCATGCCAAGTCCAGCCACTATGCCTGCTCTGAGGACTATTGGAAGGAAGATGGCCTCTTTTGCCCGGAAGTAGGGGGATGTGTCGGGGCCTGAATTAGGGACGAGTCATTCGCAACAGAGACTTGGGGGTGAGGAAAACTCGGGTGCAAAGACCAGAATGGTTAGCATGCAGGCATCAATAGATGGCACAGCCACAGAGGGAAAATATTCCTAGAGGGACACAGGAGGTGTCAGATAAGGGGAAAGTTGGGTTGAGGGAACGGAGATCATTTTTTATAAAGCATACTAAATCTCCCATACTGGTGAGATTGAAACAGGTTAAATTGGTGGAAGCTAGGGGTGGGAAGTCTATAGTTAGACAGAGCTGTGTTATTTTCTGCTGGAATGGAAGAGTTATATGTGTTGGGTACAGGTATGGGATTAAAAAGATGCCAGTATAAAGAAAGGCACATTCAGCATCCTGAGGGGGAGAGGAGAGAGGAAGAGTCCCGGGCAGCTGAGAAGGAGGAGATTAAAAGCAGGAGAATAAGGGATGTTGTTGTAACTCTTGCAGGACAGTGAGGTCTAATCTTTTGTAAGGTGGAGGGGTTATACTGGAAGAGATTTTTTTAATGATTTTTCTTGTTTCTTGCTGATGTGCTACGTCCTGAACTCCTCCTCCATCTGATAATCCTACATGTGTGAGGTATGTCCCGCAGACAGTAGTCCCAGCTCCACCTCTGGGGCATCCAGCACCCATTATTTTGCCAGTTCAGCATCTATTTCCTCCACAAGAACGTTCAGAGGCTTTGGTAACATCGTAACAGTGTGCTGGCATACAAGTGTAGCTAGTGAAAGAGGGAGGTCTGAGGTAAGAATGGGGTGCAGCTGACGTGGGAATGGGGATTGGTAAAGTATTCACGGATATAGGAGGTTCATTCAGGGTTGCTGGGGAGGAGAGAAGGGCCAGGATTGACAGGAGGGGTAGCCAGAAGGAAAAGGAGTAGGAAGAGGAAAAATTGGGTTTCCTCGGGGGAAAGTCTTGGAAGGTGCCTTCTAGCCACAGACCTTTAAAGGTTTCAAAGAGGTCATCCCAGCTTTGAATGCATAAGAGTAGCCAGGTATCTCGAGAAAAGTCATGGACAAAAGGGAAGAATAGGGGAGGAATGTTGCACATTTATGGGGAAGTGGACTCTTCGGGGATCCTGGTGAGTTTTAAGGTGGTGGGGGATAGTACTTGCAATTTCCAGGGGGGTTCTTCCAGTGTTGGAAGTTCTTCCATAGAACACAGCTTTATTTGGGACAAGTGGATGGGGGGGAAGGGGAGAGTCCAAGAGGTGAACAGCCATGTGGGTGCTGTAGAGAATAGTGTGAGGGCCTGTCCAGTGAGGAGATAGAGTCCTTGGGGACAAGGAAGATTTGAGGAAAACTTGTCCTGCCAATTGGTCTCTGACTTTCTCTTCTGAGGGTTTGGGTAGGTGCTGGTTTATTGTTTTTCTAAGTTCATCCCTGGTTTCCTGGAGGATGGGAAAATAGTTTCCTACAATGGAGTCTGGTGGGGGTCCAGGGTCCAGCATAATAGTTCTGCTGTACATTATTTCAAAAGGGCTCTAAAGGGGGGTTTGTGAGGGGTAGAGCGAATGCAGCACAAAGTGATGGGGAGGAGCTTCATCCAATCTTGCTTCTGTTGGAGCACTAATGTAGTGAGATGCTGTTTAAGGATGTTGTTCATTTGTTCTACTTTCTCTGATGACTGGAGCCTGTAAGGCACATGTAAGCACCACTGGACTCCTAGGGCTTGTGAGGTTCGGAGGTGATCTGGCTAATGAAAGCTGGGCCATTATCACTCTGAATGGAGTTGGGGAGGCTAAATCTAGGAATAATGTGGTGGAGAAGGGTGGAGACAACTCAATGGGTTTTCTTGCCTATTGTAGGGAAGGCTTTGACCCATCCTGAGAAGGTATCAACCAAAACTAGAAGTTTACATTTTTGTACTGAATGCGTGTGGGTGAAGTCAATCTGCCAGTCCTGTCCAGGGGTTTGGCCCCAGGCCTGCTGTGTGGAGAAAAGGGGTGTTTTTATGACCCCTGGGGTGAGACCCAGGTGCGGATTTTGTAAGACTGGGTTATCTGTTTTAAAAGGGAAGCTAGTCGTGGGTGAGAAAAGAGTAGAAGAAGAAGGGCATAAAGAGGCTTGAAGCCAACATGAAGGCTATTGTGGAGGGAAGAGAGGATATTTTGTGCTTGGGAGGAAGGAAGAATAAATTTTCCCTGTTAAAAGAATCATCTTCCCCATATGGGAAGATCATTATCCTGTTCTTTGGATGTATATACTGGAGGGAAATTATCAAAGGACAAGTACTGGCCTTCTGAGGTTGGGGAGGTATAGGGCATTGAGCTGCCCATTGGCTTCTATATAGCCTTTTTGGTTGCCTTTAGAAATCGGATCTATTTTATTTCGGTGGCCTTTACAGAGGATGATGGCTCCTTTCTTTGGGAGAGTAGCTGCATTAGGGAGGTTTTTAATGAGTGTGCCATTGACAATACAGGAACCTTGGGTGGTAATGAATCCTCTTTCCTGCCATGTGGCTGCATGGTGATGGATTATGTGGAAAACATACTTAGAATCTGTGTATATGTTAATGGAGCAGCTTCGTGAGAGTTGTAAGGCTTTAGTGAGGGCTAGGAGTTCTGCCTGTTGTGAGGAGGTGCTGGGAGGAACAGTTGTAGAGGCGACAATGCAGGAAAAAGACACAATAGCAAAGCCTGCCTTGGCAATGGAGTGAACAGTGGGCTTAGAAGAACTGCTGTCGTTAGACCAGTTGTCTTCGGGGTTAGATAAGGGAAAGAGGGAGATGTTGGAGAAAGGGTGCACTGTTACCGTGATTAAAGACCAGCAATCGTGGAAGGGGTTCTGGGAAGGTGAGAGTCATGTGAGGGGAGGGCAGCTAATGGAGCTAAGGAGTTGTAAGCTGGGCCAGGGAGAAAGTGAAGATTTAAGTTTTCTATAAAGAGGATTAGGAGCTAGAGTAAACAAGATATGGAAATTAAAGATGATAAGTGTTGGTGTTTTAAAAGGAGTGGAATGTTATGAGGGGTAAGCATATATGTGGGGGCACGATGGGTAAGTTTCTGGGCCTCCAGGAAAAGGAGGGCCTTGGTTGCCACTGCTCAGAGGCAAGGGGGCCAGCCTAGGGTGTGAATTCTATCTGTTTTGAAAGGAATGCTATTGAAAGGTGATTATTGTGAGGTTTCTGTGTTAGGACCCCTCCTGCACATCCTTGGTGTTCAGACACTGAGAGGTAAAATGGCTAATGGAGATTAGGGAGATGGAGGGAGAGTGCTTGGAACAGAGAGGATTGTAGGGAGACTAAGGAACTTGACCAAAGCTGGTTCAGGTCTAAGAGGTTGGTTGAGGAACATTTAGCAGCAGTGTATAGAGATTTAGCCAAGGCTGCAAAATTTGGAATCCAGATTCTAAAATATCCTAGAACCCCCAGGAAAGAGAGGAAGTCATTTTTGTTTTGGGGAAGGGATAAGGAGGAGATGGCCTGAGTACAGTCTTGTTCCTGTAAAAGGATGCCAAGATATCCGAAACAGGGAGAGGTTAACTGAGCTTTGGAAGGGGATATGCTGTAATCCGTGGTGGCAAGAAAGGAGAGTAAGTGAATGGTGTCTTGTTGGGAGCCAGTGGGGGATGGGGCTGCATAAGAGAAGGTCATCTACCTACTAAAGAAGCACGGAATTTTTCCATAAAGTTAAATGCTGGAGGTTGACCTGAAGTGCCTGACCAAAGTAATGAGGACTGTCTCTAAATCCTTTTGGAAGAACTGTCCAGGTGAGCTGTTGGCTGGTGGGGGAATCAGGGTCAGTCCAGGTGAAGGCAAAACATGTAGTGGGAGGTATTGGAAGGAATGGTAGATAGGAGGGTATAAGTATTAGGGAATATTGGGTGGATAGGCTGAACAATTTCATTGATGGCCTATAAGTCTTGCACTATGAAATATGAACCATCTTTTTTTTTTTATGGGAAGGATGGGAGTATTGTAGGGGGAGTTAGTAGATTTGAAAATACCAGCCAACAGGAGTTTAAGGATGAGTGGTTTAATACCTCTGAGGGCCACTATGTGGATTAGATATTGTTTAAAGGAAGGATATGAATGTTAGGGTCAAATGGCAATGAGAATGCGTGAATGATGGGAAGCTATAGAAGGAAGAGCGGTACCACACACTGTGGGTTCTATAGGGAGGTTGGATTAAGAAAATAGAGGGGTTGTAGGGGAGGTGTTAGAGAGGAGTGGGCTGGGTAGTGAAAGATGGGAGCCGGCAGGAATCATCATAGTTGTTTGTAATCTTGAGAGGATATTTCTGCTTGGTAGGGGAATGCTACATGAAGGAATAAGGAATGAATGTGGAAAGAGTGTCTGGAAAGTGAGCACCAGACGGGTTAAATAGTGTGAGGGCATAGCAAATTGCCATCAATACCCACCACTGAGATCGCTGTTTGTTGTAAAGGACCCTTGTAGGAGGGTAGGATGGAGTGAGTGGCCCCTGTGTCAATGAGAAAAGAGATTGGCTTACCTTCCACTAGCAAAGTTACCCAGACTTCAGTCCTAGTGATCATCCAAGGGGCCTCCTGAATCTCCAGGGACCATCACTCTTCAGCAGCCAAGCCCAGGAGGTCATGGAATTCAGCCAGGTCCTAGGAATGACTGCAAACTGAATCCTCAGAAGGACCTGCACAGTCATACTTCCAGTGAGGACCTCTGCGGGCTGGACACAGCTTAGGGGGAGGTTGGATTGGGGCATTGTCTGGCCCAGTGGCCAGCTTTATGGCACTTGAAACATGGTCCCAGGGGAGGTGTTCTTTTTCCAGACTGTCCAAAGAGTTTCAATAAGTAGTCAGGGTTTGTCAAATGGCAGAAGCCAATAATTGGAGCTCTGAGAGTTGCTGCTGCTTAGAGATCTAAAACGTGTAATGTGGCTCGGCGCCTGTGGCTCAATCGGCTAGGGCGCCAGCCACCTACACCTAAGGTGGCAGCTTCGAATCCCCAGCCCGGGCCCACCAAACAACAATGATGGCTGCAACCAAAAAATGGCCGGGTGTTGTGGCGGGCGCCTGTGGTCCCAGCTACTTGGGAGGCAGAGGCAGGAGACTCGCTTAAGCCCAGGAGTTGGAGGTTGCTATGAGCTGTGATGCCATGGCACTCTACCCAGGGGGATAGCTTGAGGCTCCGTCTCAAAAA
>CAUYQV010031714.1:0-38550 GCA_963574575.1 Galagoides demidoff | reverse complement strand
AAGGACACATTTCCTCTTTACTCCTCCTCCCACTCCCTCTGCCCCCTGTTCGCCTGTAAGCTTTAAAAACCGGCCTTTTGCTGCCATTAAACAGACCTTGACAAGAAACTTGCTTGGTCTCGTTCTCTCTTTCTCGCCCGTTCTTTTTCAGGCTCGGTCCCCCTAGCCCCCACGAATAACCATCCCGCTGGACGGGACACCTGTATACAATATTTTGTATGCTACCAGATTTTCCTGCACCTATACAGTATATATCTTGTAGATTGGATACTGCATTTTCCCCTTTGCCTCAGAAAAATAAAAATATATTGGTAGCATCATAGCTCAAGGAAGGACAAGATCCTAAACTCACATGATCCTCCTGACTTTATTCTTCTCAGCAGCTGAGAGTTCAGACCCATGCCACCACAACTGGGTACATTTTGCACCTATTTCTTGGACAAGTGGGGTCTTACTATGCTGCTTAGTTTGGTCTGAAACCTTTTAGCTTTCAGTGATCTTTTTGCCTCAGCCTCTGAAATTGGTGGGATTGTAAGTGTGAGCTATAGTCCTTATCCATGGTTATGTTTGGTGAAGGATTTTCTCTATTGTACTCATAGATAACAGCTTGTAGATTAAAGAAATAACAACTCTATTTATATATAATTCACACACTCCAAAATTCACTCACTTCAAATACAGAGTTCAAGTCTATATATGCAGGTATCACTTGTATAGTTTGCCTTTTTGTTATTAGAGAGGTTTCCCCTTAAGGCGTAGAGCAGAGTGGTAGAGGAAGAAATGAATGAAGGAAAGAAAAGAATGGAGAGAGCAAGGGAATCAGAGAGAGATAAATGGAATATTGAAGGATAAAGTGAGGTAGAGGCAAAAGGAAGGAGGAAAACAAAGAAAGAGAAAATGACCAAAGTTGGTGGTTCACACTTATATTCCTAGTTCTCTGGCAGGCTGAGTTGAGTGGTGTTCTTTAACAAGGTGGTGCTGAGAATGGACAGAGCAAGTGTCAGAGCCTGTCAATACTAAAAAGTGAAAAATTATCTAGGCATTGCTACTGGCACCCGTAGTCCTAGCCACATGGGAGTCTCAGGCAGGAGAATTGCCTGAGGAGTTTGAGTTTTCTATGATCTTCTCTGAGGCCACAAAAGACTAGCCTGGGCCATATGTGGAAATCATATCTCAAAAATACCCATACGTGCACACATACATGCACAAACCAGCAAACCAACCAACAAACATTTTCATCACCTAAAAAGACCTGAATTTCCTTGATGGTTCAAGCTAAGTAGACATGATTAAGGCCTGTGAAGCTATGAACAAACTGTGGGTATAGCCAGGCATAGTAAATTTGTCAGCTTTTCTCAAATGGAAGGTCTGGGGTAGGTTTTGAACAGGTCCTTGAAATAGTACCCCGCTGGCGTTGTCTGTGGCTCAGTGAGTTGGCCACCAGCCTCATACAGCAAGGCTGGGGAGTTTGAACCTGGCCCCACCAAAATGCAAAAAAAAATAGCCCTGTTTTATGGTGGGCACCTGTAGTTCTAGCTACTCGCAAGTCTGGGGCAAAAGAATCACCTAAGTCCAGAAGTTGGAGGTTGCTGTGAGCTGTGCTACCACAGCTCTCTACCAAGTGTTTCAAAATGAAACTCTGCCTCAAAGGAAAAACAAAAAACAAATAGCATCCTACTTAAATGACTCCATGCAGTTTTGTCCACGGTGATGCAGCTTGAGTCACATTGCTGTACAAAATCTCAACTTTTGTATCAGGCTAGTGCTGAGACTATCAATGGTCAATAGAATCAGTAAGGCACAAATGGGAGATCACTTATGTGTCTGGGCATGTAGAACTAAAATGTGTCCTAGTTCAAACACTTGAGGGATACCACCTGAAGTGAGGAGAAAAGGCCACTTAGTATCTTTGAGCAGAAGCCTGGATCCCACAACATTAAAAAATGATGTTATTACATGGTCATCGTGGATGGCATCACAATGGGTGGTGCCCTGGGTTATCTTTAAGCTTAACCTTCTTCCTGCTAAGAACATGTAGTGGCTGTCTGGGTTTGTTGTTGGGTTCAAACTGTTACAAAAGAGTGGGGTTCTGTTTTCCACACTCAATTCCTTCTTCCTAAATTTTGTTTGTATCTATGGACAAGAGATTCAACAACCCTTACTTTCCATTTCATGTCATGGATTTGTAAGTAAATGGAAGAGTGTGATTTATACCTAGTGCTCTCCTGGGATGTTATAAACCAAGAACTGGAGCCCAAAGATCAGACTGATTGGACAGACCTAACAGGTATGTCACACAATTCTCAGTTCTACTTTTCATGATGTTTTACTTATTTATCTAGAATAGGCTTGTTTCCGACAGTAGGTGTCTCTATGAACATCCTCCCTTGAAATCTCATTAGGCAATGTGTCTAGTACTGTACTACATAGCTCCAGTTACCTATGATGATCATGGGAAATGTCAGCCAATCTGGAAAGTTCCAACTTTCCTGACCTCTGTGCCAGTTGTGTCTGAACTATTGTCTTCTGGGCCCCATAGGAAGTAGAAGAGTTATGTCAGACCACACATTCAATGCACAGTCACTAATGAAACGTGATTACAAAAAAAGAGATCCATGTAAAATTGTGGTGATATCTGCCAAAATGGTTATGCAAAACAGTCCTAAGATAACCTTTATGTGTCACTGGGACCTGAGGATTGGACACTCCTCAAAGCCCCTGATAAGGTCATTTCTTAGGTAGAGATCAATGACTTGTATCACTGATATCTATATGCTCTGGGTGACTAAGGTGGCCTGATCACCTAAGCTCATGTGTTGGAGACAAGGCTGAGCAAAAGCAAGACACCATCAGCCCTGATCTCCTACCAGCTTTCTTGTGATTTATAAAAGGTTGTCAAACATTGTGGCCAATGCCTTTATTTCCAGCTAGTCCAGGGGCTGAGGCAGGAGGATCCTTTCAACCCAAGAGTTGGATGTCACTGTATGCTAGGCTTTGGCCATGATAATTTCTCCTGGGAATGGAGTGAAAATCTGTCTCATGAAAAATAGTAAGAGAGAGGAAAGTGATAAAGAGAAAGAAAGGAAGGAAGGAAGGAAGGAAGGGAGGGAGGGAGGGAGAGAGAGAGAGAGAGAGAGAGAGAAGCATAAAGGAGGAACTTTATTATAGTCCCTGGGTGGGTGGGGGAACAATGATTCAGGACAAGTGTGTTCAGCATTGGTTCATTAGAATATTGTCAGGTGATCTGATGAGTGGGGTTGTGCAGTGATGTCTGGTCCCTGGCCTCAGTCTGTTTGGGGAAAGGGAATATTGGCCCAGATTGAAGGAGCACAAAAGAAGAGGTGGAGAGTATACTCTAAAATTTTTAGCATGAATATGAAAAGCATAATTTGAGTCGAGAATTCCCTGTGTGGCCATTTTAGACTGACTACAAGAATCTAGGATATCAAATGGTCAGAGTTACATAAAATTCAAAACTTGATTAATAGAGGTTGTAGGAAAACAATTTCCCCATGAGAGAATAGTTTTTCTATTTGACATCTAATCTAGGGGTAAAATTTCAACACTAGATCTGTGGTTATAAGTGAAAATGAGTGGTAATTTCCTGACCAATGGTTTTCTCCATTTATGTATTGAGAGAGAATCTTGTTTTATTGCCCTTGGTATAAGTGCTCTGGTATCATAGATCACAGCAATCTTCAAGTGTTGTCATCAAGTGACATTTTGCCATGCATGAGTATAATATTTGGATGATCTAGGAGGCCAAGTTGGGCTGATCCCCCAAGCTCACCTTTTGGAGACAAGGCCTAGCAACAGCAAGACACCCTCAGCCCCGATTTCCCACATGGTTTCTACTGAAATAGAAAAAGTAGTAAAGCATCGTGGTGCTTGCCTTTAGTTTCAGCAACTCCAGAGAATATGTTCCAGATCAATTCATGTAAATATGCATGAAGTAAAGTTTCCCTCCTTTTTAAGGCTGAATAATATTACATGTGTATATTTACTACAATGTATTAATTCATTCATGGGTCAATGGGCTCTTGGGCTTCTTCCATGACTTAGCAATTATGAATTGGGTAGCAATAAACATTCTGGTGCAAATATCTTTGTTATAAAGTGATTTTTGGTCCTCTGGATATATACCTAATAGAAGAATTGAAGGAACAAATGGTAGGTCTATTTTTAGATCCCTAAGTGATCTCCAAAGTTCTTTCCAAATGGAATGTGTTACTTAGCATTCCCATCAGCAGTTCAGAAGTGTTCCCTTTTTTCCACGTCCATGCCAACATCTATGGTTTTGGAATTTTGAGATGTGGACTAATCTTATTGGAGTTAGATGATATGTCAAAGTGGTTTTTATTTGCATTTTTCTGATGATTAAGGATGAAGAGCATTTTTCCATGTGTCTGTAGGCTGTGCAACTTTCTTCTTCAGAGAAGTTTATCTTCAAGTACCTTGCCTACACTGAGATGGGGGCATTTGTTCTCTTCTTGCTAATATGTTTGAGTTCTCTGTGGATTCTGGTTATTAAACATTTGTTGGAGACATAACTGTAAATATCTTCTCCCATTCTGATGGATGTCTGCTTACTTTACTTACTGTGTTCTTGGCGTTGCAGAAGCTGAAGTTGATCAGATCCCAGTAATGTATTTTTGGTATTACTTTACTTGCCCAGGGGGTCCTTTTCATAAAATATTTGCCAAGGCCAATTTCTTCAAGTGTTTTTCTTGTACTCTCTTCTACTGTTTTTATAGTTTCATGTCTTAAGTTTAAATCTTTAATCAGTGAGAATCTATCTTAGTTAATAGTGAAAGTGTAGGTCCAGTTTTAGTCTTCCACAGGTCTCCAGCCAGTTCACCCAGCACCATTTGTTAAATAAGGAGTCTTCCCTACTGAATATTTTTCACTGGCTTATTGAAGATCAAATGATGGTAGGTAGCTGGGTTCATCTCTTGCTTCTCTATCCTGTTACATACATCTACCTCTTTGTTTTTGTGCCAGTATCATCCTGTTTTGATCACTATTGATTTCTAGTGTAGTCTTAGGTCCAGTAGTGTGACTCCTCCTGCATTGTTTTATTTGTGAGTAAAGGCTTCGCTATTCGAAGTTTTTTCTGATTCCATATGAAATGGAGTCTTATTCTTTAGAGGTCTTTAAAGTATGACAGTGGTGCTTTAATACATATTTCATTCATTAAAATTGTATATTTCTTTGGGTATAATGAACATTTTAATAATGTTGATTCTTCCCAGTAATGAGCATGGTATGTTTTTCCATTTGTTAATGTCTTCAGCTATTTCTTTTCTTAGAGTTTCATAGTTCTATTTACAGAGATCTTTCACATCTGTTGTTAGGTAAACTCCCAAATATTTCATCTTCTTTGGCACTACTGTGAATAGAATAGAGTACTTGACAGTTTTTTCAGCTTGACTATTGTTTAGTATATATAAAGGCTACCGATTTGTGAGTGTTGATTTTGTAACCTAGATGCTGCTGCATTCGTTGATCATTTCTACGTGTTTTGAAGATGAATCCCTAGTGTTTTACAGATATACAATCATATCATCTATGAAGAGATGCAAGTTTGATCTCCTCTGATCCTATATGGATACTCTTGATCGCCTTTTCTTGCCTAATTTTGATGGCTAAGACTTCCCTCACAATGCTAAAAAGCAATGGAGACAATGGACAACCTTGCCTGCTTCCTGATATGAGTATAAACAATTTCAATTAAACTCCATTCAATATGATACTGGCAATGGGTATGCTGTAGATCGCCTCTCTCAGTTTAACAGATGTCCTTTCTGTACCTATTTTCTTAAGTAGTCTGATCATGAAATGATGAAGGATATTATCAAAATCTTTTTCTGCATCAATTGAGAGAATCATATGGTCTTTGTTTTTTATGTTGTTTATGTGATGAATTATGTTTATAGATTTATATATATTGAACCAGCCTTAAGACCCTGGGATAAATCCCACTTGCTCATGGTCTATAATTCATTTCATGTGTTGCTGGATTCTGCTTGCTAGGATCCTCTTCAATATTTTTGCATCAATATTGATTAGAGATATTGGTCTATAATTTTCCTTTTTGGGGGATCTTTTTCTGGTTTGGGGAACAAGGTGATGTTTGCTTCATAGAATGTGTTGGATAGTATTCCATCTGTTTCAGTATTTTGGAAAAGGTTAAGTAATATAGGCACTACTTCCTCTTTAAAGATTCAGTAGAATTCTGATGTGAAGCTATCTGGTCCTGAAAGGTCCTTTGTGGGGAGATTTTGTATAGTTTCTGTTATTTCAGAGCTTGATATAGGCCTGTTCAACATTTCCACTTCCTGGCTAAGTCTAGAAACGTGGTGTGATTCCAAATTTTGATTTATTTCCTTCAGATTTTCATATTTCTTAGAATAGAGTACTTGTAATATTCGTTAAGGATTTTTTAAATTTCTGAGCAATCTGTTGTTATTTTTGCATTTGTCATTGATGAGTGATGAAATTGGAGATTTTACTCTTTTAATCCTAGTTAGGTTTACCAAAGGTTTTTCTACTTTATTGACCTGTTTAAAAACAAACTTTTTGATTTATTGATCTCTTGTATAAACCTTTAGTTTTCAATTTTATTTAATTCTGCTCTAATTTTGGTTTTCTTTTTTTCTACTGGGTTTGGAATTGGAATGTTATTCTTTTCCAGTTGTTTGAGATGTTCCATTAAGTTGTTAACTTCCTCTCTTTCCATTCTCTTGAGGAAGGCTTGCAATTCTATAAATTTCCCTCTTCGGACTGCCTTTGCAATATTCCAAAGTTTCTGATAATTCATGTCTTCATTATCATTTTGAACCAAAATTTGGTACTTTCCTTTTTACTTTCATGTATGATCTAGGTATCATTCAACATATGGTTATTTAGTTTCCAGGTATTTGTATGAGAATGCAGATTCCTGTTGTTACTAAGTCCAACTTGTATTGAATAATGGTCCTAGAAGATACAAGGAATAATTTCTTTTCTTTTCTTTTCTTTTTTGTTTTTTGAGACAGAGACTCATTTTATCACCCTCAGTAGAGTGCTGTGGCATCACACAGCAACCTCCAACCACTGGGCTTGGGCGATTCCCTTGCCTCCGACTCCCGAGTAGCTCGGACTACAGGCTCCCACCACAAGGCCTAGCTATTTATTTGTTATTGTTGCAATTTGGCTGGAGCCAGGTTTAAACCCTCCACCCTCAGTATATGGGGCTGGTGACCTACCCACTGAGCTAGAGTCACTGCCCTTTGCTTAGTTACTTCTTGGAGGATCTATCCAACACTGCCAGACTATTGTTGAAATCTCTACCTATTATGGTGCTGGAGGAAATCAAGTGCCTCATGTCTGTTAGAGTCTCTCATAAATTCAGGCGCATTCTGGTTGGGTGCATAAATGTTAATAATTAAAATATCATGTTGAGTGTTACCCTTAACAAGTATGAAGCGACAATCATTATCTTTCATTATTTTTGTTGTTTTAAAGCCTATTGTACCTACAAATAAAATTGCAACACCTGCTGTTTTCTGATTGCCATTTGCCTGAATTATAGATAACCATCCCTTCTCACTGTATCTATATATTGATCTTTTAAGGTGAGGTGAGATTCTTGTATGCAACAAATATCCATCCTGAATTTGTGTACCCAGTGATCCAATCTGTGCCACTTTAGAAGACAATTTAAGCTATTCACATTAATTGAGAATGTTGATAAGCCTGGTAGTATTTTGGGTATTAATTTTTTGAAAGTCCAGTGGACATTTTTAATCCTTTTGCTACTGCAGAAGTTGGAATTTGTTCAAAAGTATCTGAAAGAGATAATTTGGTGGTAGAGGGGTGTGCTGGTCAGTATGGAGGATAGATCTGAGAATATTCTGAAAAGCTGGTTTAGTAATGGCAAATTTATTCAATATGTGAATGTCATTAAAGTATTTAATTTCTCTGTCCTAAATGAAATTCAGTTTAGCTGGATACAGGATCCTGGGTTGAAAGTTATTTTGCTTTAGATAGTTAAAGATTGATGACCGTCCTCTTCTAGCTTGAAAAATTTCAGCAGAGAGATCTGCATTCATTCTAATATTTTTCCCCTCATTGATTATGCTTTTCTTATGTCTGGTGGCTTGCAGAATTTTTTCCTTCTTATTAACTTTGGTGAGGGTAATTACAATGTGTGTGGGAGGTGCTTTATTTGGGTTGAATCATGCTGGGGTTCTGAAACTGTCTGCTATCTGCATTTCCGAATCTCTTGCCATGTTTGGGAAGTTCTCCTCAATTATATCTTGAAATAGAGCATCAGGGCCTTTTGAAACAACCTCATTGGCTTCAGGAATTCCTATGAGGTGAATATTCTATTTCTTAGAATTGAACCAGAGCTATCTGAGAGAATGATCCAATTTTGCTCTTCACTTCTTTTCAACTTTGAGCATTTGAGAGTGTTCAAAAGCTTTATCTTCAATATCAGAAATCTTTTTTTTGCCTGATAACTTATCTTACTGAGGGATTCTACTGTACTTCTCATGTCTTTGAGGGCTAGATTTTCTTGCCTCAATGTATCAAAATCTTTGATGATTTTGTCTTTGACTTCATTGAATTCCTGAGACAAATGTGAAATTCTTCTTGAATTACTAATTCCAACTTTACTTCTATTTTGTTAATTTTATTTGCAAATTCTGAATTTGATTTCTGACATCTCAGCCATTTGTCTATGAATGGGATCTTTATTTGTGTCCACCATGTCATTTCTTGGGGGAGTGAATCTACTCTGGTTATTCATGTTACCAGAGTTTTCCCACTGATGACACATCATGATTATTTTACACCATTTGGCTAGATGAGCAGATAAGGTGAAGTTGTGTTGGGGGGCTGCTGGAGTAGTGATTAACCAGCCTTTTGCCCAAGAGCTGGGACTGGTGACTGAAGCTTTTCCCTTACAGCTTTTCAAAGGACCCCTACAGTACTATGGCCTGAAGCACTGGAGACCTGCTTGGTGACGTGGGGCTAAGTGGCTCTGTCTAGTTTTCATCTGATTTCTGTCCAATCCTAGTCAATCAGTAAGTCTTGGTTGTACTCTCAGCAGTGGAGAAATACCAGCAACTCAGGCAGCACCTCTGGCTAACTGGGTAGGGCACTGGCCCCATATACCAAAAGTGATGGGTTCAAATCTGACCCCAGCGAACCTGCAACAAAGAAACAGCCAGGCAATGTGTTGGGTGCCTGTAGTCCCAGCTACTGGAAGGTTGAGGCAAAACAAGTGCCTAAGCCCAGAATTTGGAGGTTGCTGTGAGTTGTGTGATGCCATGGCACTCTATTGAGGGTGAGAAAGTGATACTCATTCTCTTTGGAAAAAAAATACCAGCAAATAAGATACCCCACCCCCCATAGGCAACAACTGGAAAAGGAAAATCAAACCTTCCCACAACACAACCAGGGTACCACCTTGGATGCTCTTCAGGTGATTGGCCCAGGTCAAGAGTTCCAAATAAATTATCCTAGTCAGCAACCAGTCTCAAGTGGGAGAGTTCAAAATTCTCTAGCAACTAGATAGCAGATGTCTGCTGACAGGACTATGACTCACTCTGGTGCTCCATGGAGTCAGAAGGGCCCACCAAGCAAATGAATTAGTCCAGAAAGGTTGAGGCCTTCTTCCCCACCTTGCAGCTCTGTCACTCCCAGTCACTGGTAACGCCACAGAGCTGTGACCCAGTTCCCTCCAATAAGCAGATGTTCCAGGGGTTTGCAACTGCCTAAGTAACATGGAGATCTGTGTCTCCTCAACCTAACCACTGCACTTTGCCACCAGCCAGCAGGGGTAGCTGAAGGCTAACAACATTGGGTGTTTAATGGAAGCTGGGGAGTTTTACTAAGTTCTAGCCCCACCCCAGATTGATGTTGCTGCCACTTATCTTCTTGCAGAATTTGCATTTCTGTCCTGGATATTTTCCCCTGTAGGCCAGGTGTTGTTTGACTTCATGGAAAGTACAACTTAGCCCAGCTCTACTCCTGCCACTGTGCCAATTCTCACAGAGTTGGGGTCTCAGGCTCTTCTGCACTCTGCCTGGGGGCTGGTGCATTTAGAACACACAAGCAAATCACCAGGTGTTGTGCTGGGCACCTGTAGTCCCAGCTACTCAGAAGACTGAGGCAAAAGAATCACCTAAGCCCAAGACCTGAAGATTGCTGTGAGCAGTGATGCCATAGCACTCTACCAAGGTGACAAAGTGAGATTGTGTCAAAAAAAAAAAAGGAACTCAAAAAAGGCTCTCAGTTCCTTCCCCTCCCTGGGCTTGTGCTGTTGCCACTCCTGCTTTTGTCCCAGCTATTCTCCCTTGGGTCCGGTTGCATCTTGGGCTCACAAAAGCAGCAATTCTGACTTGGCCCTGCCCTGGGAGTATGCAGCCTCTTTGCACACAGATTCTTTTCTCTGTTCCCACCTTGCCTTGCCTGGGAAGGTATCTTCTCAGGCATACCCTTTGTTCATGAGGCCTGTGTTTCCCTCCTAGATCTGTTCCTCCAGTGGCTGCCACCAGTGTAAAGCCTGGCTCCTTCTGGTTGCTGACAGATGGGGGGAATATCTCTCTAAAATACTCCCAGGAGTGTGAACCCTATTTTTTTAACCACTGCTTCTGCTGCACTGTGCTTGCACTGGAACAGTCCAAGCCCCATCCACACTTCTTGAGAAAATGCCCCAAAGGCTGAAGTCTATGGGGGACAAGGCTTCCAGACCTTGCAGTGAGAATGGAGGGGAGTGCTGGGAGTTCAGAATTGCAGGCAGAGTCTATTTTCAGTTTTTTTCCTAGTGGGAGAGTGCCATGGCACACTAGTGTGTCCTAAGGAGTTCTGGTTTTTAGAGGGTCTCTCTCGTGCAATAAAATAGGATGAGATCTGAACTCTGCTCACTTGTTTGTAGAAAGTATACTGCGAGCTGTTCTCATGGGGGAGGGGCCTCCTGTCCACTTGGCAATGGATTTTGTACATATTGTTTGTTTCCTTGGGGTAAAATTTGACTCAACAGGAAATATGGGAACTTTTCAACCATTTCGCTTAGCTTAGCTCCAAACCAGTATCTTACATGCTAAAATTCTGTCCTTTAACTCTCCTTCTGGATGGGAGCCTCTGTGGTAAGCTGGCTCCAGTTGGGCATCTTTCTTCCTTCCCCTTTTCCCCTTATCATAATGACTTTAAGGTTTATTCATATAGTAGCATAAACATGTACTTCATTCCTTCTGATTCTTTTTTTTATTAATTGTTAGCTGTATACATTAATGCAAACATGGGGTACATTGTACTGTTTTCATATACAATTTGAAATACTTTCATCAAGCTGATTAACATAGATTTTATGTCATTTGCATAGTCATTGCATCAAAACATTTATATTCTAGTTCTAGAAAAGTTCACTTGTACCCTTGTTAGACAGATATATAGGTAATCTTTCTGGTCACCCTCCCACTTGAAGAAAGTGAAGGGAAAACACTTGAAGAAATTGGCCTGGGCAAATTTTTTATGAGACAGACCCCACAGGCAATTGAAGCAACATCAAAAATACACTATTGGGACCTGATTAAACTAAAGAGCTTCTGCACAGCCAAGAGCACAGTAAGTAGGGCATGCAGACAGTCCTTAGAGTGGGAGGAAATATTTGCAGGTTATGTCTCCGATAAAGGTTTAATAACCAGAATCCATAGAGAACTTAAACGTATTAGCAAGAAGAAAACGAGCGATCCCATCTCAGGGTGGGCAAGAGACTTGAAGAGAAATTTCTCTGAAGAAGATCGGCATACAGCCTACAGATATATGAAAAAATGCTCACCATCCTTAATCATCAGAGAAATGCAAATCAAAACTATTTTGAGATATCACCTAACTCCAGTAAGATTAGCCCATATCACAAAATCCCAAAACCAGAGTTGCTGGAGTGGATTTGGAAAAAAGGGAACACTTCTACATTGCTGGTGGGAATGCAAATTAATACATTCCTTTTGGAAAAACATCTGGAGAACACTTAGAGATCTAAAAATAGTCCTTTTGATTCTTGAAAAATATTAATCATGGGAATATAGCACATTATATGTATCCAGTCATCTCTAAATCCCATTAGTAGTCCTGAAGACGTTTCCTTCTCATATGAGAATTTTTTTTTTTTTTTGTAGAGACAGAGTGTCATATAATCACCTTCAGTAGCATACCATGGCATCACATAGCTCACAGTAACCTCCAACTCCTGGGCTTAGGTGATTCTCTTGCCTCAGCCTCCCACATAGATGGGACTACAAGTGCCCAACACGATGCCAAACAATTTATTTGTTACATTTTGGCCAGGGCTGGGTTTGAACTCACTGCATTTGGTATATGTGGCCAGTGCCCTACCCCCTGAGCCAGAGACACTTTGACTCATTTGATATTTTTAAAGATTTTATCAACAAGATACGTGGCCTCGGACAAAAATCTTTTCTGTGTCTAATAAAGTCATCATGTGGTTTTTCTTCTTGATTCCATTAATGTAATGAGTTCTATTAGTTGATTTACCCATACTGAGATAGACTAGCAGTCCTAATAATAAATCCAATTTGGGATACATGTATAAAATACTTTGAATGCTACCAGACTCTTCCTGCACCTATACAATGTATCTCTTAGAGATTTGATACTGCATTTCCCCCTTTTCTCCAGAAAAATACATTGGTTGGGCAGTGCCTGTGGGTCAGTGGGTATGACACTGGTTCCATATACTGAGGGTGATGGGCTAAAACTAGCTCCCAGCCAAATTGCAATATAAACATTGCTAGGCATTATGGCAAGTGCTGTAGTCTCAGCTACTTGAGAGACTGAGGCAGGAGAATCACCTCAGCCAGGAGTGGGAAGATTCTATGAGCTGTGTGAAACCATGACACTCTACTGAGGGCAGTAAAGTGAAACTCTGTCTCTAATTAAAAAAAAAATACATTGGTACCATCATAGCTCAAGGAAATGCAATATTCTAAACTCGAGTGATCCTCCAGACTTTATCCTTCTCGCTAGCTGAGAGTATAGGCCCATGTTAACGCTGCTGTGGAAATTTTGCACTTATTTGCTGGAAAAGTGGGTTCTTCCTTTTTGCTCAGTCTGGTTTGAACTATGGTGTTCATCCATGCTTATGTTTTCATGAAGGTTTTTCTCTATTTGCTTTATAGATAATAACCCATAGATTAAAAAAAAAAAGACACACATTCTATTTGGACATAATTTACAAACCCCACAACTCACCCATTTCAAGTGTAGGGTTCAAGAATTTACATTCATTAATCACTTGTATAGTTTGTTTGTTATTAAATAAGTTTCCCTTAAGTTTTAGAAGAAGGAGTTAGAGGAAAGAAAGTGATGAAGAAAAGAAAAGAAAGGATAAAGCAAGGAATTGAGAGGGAGAGAATTAGAGGAAGGAAGGATAAAGTGAGTGAGTGGGGAAGGGAGGGAAATAAAGAAAGAGGAAGTGACCAAACTTGGTGGCTCAGACCTAACATACTAGTCCTCTGGCAGGCTGAGATGGGTGGAGTTCTTGAACAAGGAGGTTTTGAGAATAGGCAGAGCAAGAGTCAGACACTGTCTCTACCAAAAAGTGAAAAATTATCTAAGCATTGTGACAGACGTCTGTAGTCCTAGCTACATGGGAGTCTCAGGCAGGAGGATTGCCGGAATCCTGGAGTTAGTGGTTACTATGATTTAGGCTGAGGTCATTAAAAACTAGCCTGGGCTACATATGGAAACCATGTCTCAAAAATACCCATACACACATCCATGCCCAGACAAACCAACAAACCAATCAACAAATATTTTCATCATCTAAAAGGACCAGAATTACCTTGATGGTTCAAGCAAAGTAAACATGTTAAGACCTGTGAAGCTATGACCAAATTGAGGTGGTAGTCAATCATAATAATATGTAAGCTTCTCTCAAATGGATGTTTTGGAGTAGGTGTCAAAACAGGGCCTTGAAATAGCATCCCAGGGGCAGAGCCTGTGGCTCAATACATACGTTGCTTGCCCTATATAACAAGGGTGGTGGTTTCGAACCTGGACCTGGCCAACCTGCAATACAGAATAGGTGGGATTTGTGGCAGGCAACTTTTGTCCCAGCTACTTGGAATGCTGAGGCAAAATAATCTCCTAAGCCTGGGAGTAGGAGGTTGCTGTGAGCTCTGATGCCACAGCACTCTACCAAGGGCAAGAAAGTGAACCTCTGTGTCAGTGAAAAAAAAAAACAAAAACAAAAACAGAAGGCTTGCTCCCTATGGCTCAATGATATAAGGCACCCCACATATACCTGAGCTGGCAGGTTGGAATCCAGCCCAGGCCCGCCAAATAACAATGAAGGATGCAACCAGAAAATAGCAGGACATAGTGGCAGGCACCTATAGTCCAAGCTACTTGAGAGTTTCAATCCCAGAAGAATCACTTGAGCCCAGGAGTTTGATGTTGCTGTGATCTGTGATGACACAGCACTCTACCAAAGGGGACAAAGTGAGACTCTGTCCCAAATAAAAAAAAAAATAGTGTCCTACTTAAGTGACTCCATGCAGTTTTGTCAGCTCTAATGCAGCTTGTGTCATACTGCTGTAGAAAATCTCAAATGTTGTCAGCCTAGTTTCAGGAATCTCAACCATAAATGGAATCAAGAAGGCACAAATGAGACATCACTTCTCTCTTTGTGGATGGAGTGCTAAGAAGTTTCCTGCGTTAAACACTGGAGGGACACCAGTTGAGGTGAGCAGAAAAGGCCATTTATTATCTTTCACGAGAAGTCTAGATCCCGGGACATTAAAGGATGAAGTCTCTACATCGTCAGAGTGAATGATATCACAATGGGTGTTTTCCAAGGTTACCATTTTCAAGCTGAACCTGATTCCTGCTAAGTATGTGTAGTGGATGTCCGGGTATTGTGTGGGGTTGCAACTTACAAAGGAAAGAGGTTCTTTTGTCTGCATTCAATTCCTGCTTCCTAATGTTTCTTTGTATCTGTGGCCAAGGGATGCAACAATGCTTCCTTTCCTTTTTGTGTCATGGATTTATAAGGAAATGGAAGAGTGTGGTTTACAACTAGTGCTGCCCTGGGATGTTGTAGACCAAGAACGCAAGCCCAAATATCAGACAGTCATTTCAGAGACCTGACACATACATCATACACATCTCAGTTCTACTTTTCATGATGATTTACTTCTTTTCCTAGAATAGGCTTGTTGGGTAAGGTAGGTGTCTCACTGAAGTTCCTCTCTTGACATCTGGGTAGGCAAAATGTCCAGTAGTATACTCATAGCTGCAGTTATTTATGATAATCATGGAAAATATCAGCCTATCTGGAAAGTTCCAACATTCCTGACCTCCGTGCCAGGTATATCCATACTTTTGGCTTCTTGGCCATGTAGGAAGTAGAAGAGTTATGTTGGGTCACACATTCAATGCACAAACACTACTGAAACCTCATAATCAAAAAAGAAATCCATGCATAATTGTGGTGATATTTGCCACCATGGATATGCCAAACAGTCTTGACATGATCGCCATTTGTCATGGGGGCCTGAAGATTAGACATTCCTCAAAGCCCCTGACAAGGTCATTTCTTAAGTAGACCTCAATGTATTTTGCCATGCATGACTAGACTGTTTGCATGTTCTGAGAGGCCAAGATGGGCTGATTCCCTGAGCACAGGTGTTGGAAACAAGGATGAGTAACAGCAAAACACATTCAATCCCGATTTCCTACCTGGGTTCTACTGAAATAGAAAAGGTAGACTAGCCTTGTGGCACTTTCCTGTACTTCCAGCTACTCCAGAGGCTGAGGCAAGAGGATCCTTTAAATGCAAGAGTTGGATTTCATTGTGTGTTAGGCTGAGGCCATGACACTCTAACCTGGGCAATAGAGTGATAGCCTGTCTCATGAAAAATAATCAAAGAGCTTGGCGCCTGTGGCTCTAGTGGCTAAGGTGCCAGCGACATACACCTATGCTGCTGGATTCAAATCCAGCTCAGGTCCGCCAAACAATGATGGCTGCAAACAAAAAATAGCTGAGTCACTGTGGTGGGTGCAAGTAGTCCCAGCTACTTGGGAGGCAGAGAGGCAGAGGTAGGAGAATCACTTGATTCCAGGAGTTGGAGGGAACTGTGAGCTATGATGCCATAGCTCTCTACCCAGGGTGACAGATTGAGGCTCTGTCTCAAACAAATAAAAATATAAATAAAAATAATAAAAGATAGAAAGAAAGAAAGAAAATTTGCTAGGCATAGTTTCCAAGAGCAAAAGTACGAGGAGAGGTCAGTAGGTACATGGAATAGGGGACTACATAAAGGAAGATATTTATTGTGGCTTCTGTGGGGAGGATCAATGAATCAGGATATGTGGGTTTAGGATTCGTTCTTATTAATACTGTGTCTGGATCTGATGGGTAAGGTTTCTCCAGAGATGTGTGGTCCCTGGCTTCAGACTGATTGGAGAAAGGGAATATTGGCCTAGATTGAAGGACCCCAACAGAAGAGATGGAGGATATACTCTGGACTTTTTTGTGTATATGAAAAGCCTGATTTGGGGCATGAATTCACTGTATGGCCCAGTGACTGCAATGTAGAATATCAAAGGGTCACAGTTACATAAAATCAAAAGGCTTAGACCAACACAACTTTTAGGAATACTATTTCCTTATTACAGAATAAATTCTTTAGTTGACATCTAATCTACGGGTAAAATTTCAAAACTACAAGCATGGAAAAAAGTAAAAATGAGGGGAAAGTCCCTATTAATGGTTATCTCCATTTATGTATTGAGACAGAGTCTCTTTTTGTTGCCCTCAGTAGAGTGCCCTGGTATCATAACTCACAGCAATCTTCATGTGTTGTCATCAATCAAACCTATTCCCTCAACTAGGACTCCACACACATCCATAACATCTGGTCATGTTTTATTCTTCAGAGATGGAGATCTCAGTACTGTTCCAACTGGTCTCCAATTCAGAAACTCAGACAGTCCAACTGACTGGGCCTCCAAAAGTTCCAAGATTAGAGTCATGAAGCAGGATCGCTGGCCACAAACCATAGTTTTAAAAGTATCCTAACATCAAGTTCTGGAGTGGTGGCTCGCACCTGTGATACTAACACTATGGGAGGCACAAGTGGGTGGTCCAAAGTAACTGGGCACTGTAAGGGGGTACCTGGACTCCCAGATGCTCAGGAGCCTGAGACAATAAGATCTGTTGAGCCAGGAATTTGAGCCAGGTTAGTTATGGTGATGTCAGGGCACTCTACACAGGGGGAAGGAGTCAGACTCTGTCTAAAAGAGACAATGACAACTTTGGTAGATTGGAACAAGGTGCTTTCCATGTCAATTCATGGTATACTTTGTGTGAGCAGAGAGATTAGGTTGACTGTCTCTCAAGTACTCTCATGACCTGGGGACTTCTTATGCTGTGAGCCTTTTGAGTGCAACAAGTTTTGGAAAACATTGTCAAGTAGCTTTATTGAAATAAGTAGTTCACCCTTTGAAATTGTACAATTCTGTATTTCTTAGTATAGTCACAGAGTTGTAAAACTATCATCAAAAGCTAATGATAGAACTTTGTCTTCTCACCCCACACAAAGGATATCAATACCTACCAGCAGTCACTTTCATCTTCCCCTCAAGCCTCCTCCACTTGCCCCCATTCCTAGCAGACAATTGACCTTGTCTTGATGTTTTATTCTGAGTTCAGTCATGCTCTGTGCATTCTTTTGTAAGTGGCCTTGTTCCCTTATCATAATGATTTTATAGTACATTCCTATTATAACATAAATGTGCACTTCATTCCTTTTGACTGTCGAAAATAATCCATTGTGTGAATATAGCACACTATATGTATCTTATCATCTGTAAATCCCATTAGTACTCCTGAAGATGTTCTCTTCTTATCTAAGTTTTTTTTTTAATTAAATCTCACTGTGTAGATTAATGCAGTCATGGTGTACAATGTGCTGGTTTTATATACAATCTGAAATATTTTCATTAAACTGGCTAACATAGCCTTCATGGCATTTTCTTAGTTATTGTGTTAAGACATTTATAGTCTACATTTAGTAAGTTTTACGTGTACCCTTGTAAGATTCACTACAAGATATTTTGCCTCTGTCAAATGCCTTTACTGTGTCACTTGAGGTGAATGTGTGGTTTTTCTTATTGATTATATTAATGTAGTGTGTTCTAATATTTGATTTTCCTGTATTTAGTTAGACCGGCAATTCTGGTAATAAATCCCATTTGGGATACACGTATAAAATATGTTGCATGCTGCTGGACTTTTCCTGCACCTTAGCAATATATCTCTTATAGATTGGATACTGAGTTTCCTCCTTTGCCCCAGAAAAATGCATTGTTACTATCATAACTCAAGGAAATGCAAGTTGCTAAATTCAAGTGATCCTTCTGTTGGTATTCTTCTTAGCAGCTGAGATTATAGGCCCATGCCACCACTGCTGGGAATGTTTTGCACTTATCTCTGAGACAATTGGAGTATTACTAACCTCCTCAGCCTAGTCAGAAACCCCATAGCTTCCTCTGAAAATGCTTGGACTATAGGTGTCAGCTATGTTGCCTATCCATGCTTATGTTTGGGTGATGTTTGTCCCTATTTTCCTCATGGATAACAGCCCATAGACTATAAATAACAACTCTATTCAGATTTAATTCACACACTCCAAAATTCTCCCATTTCCAGTATACAGTTCAAGACTCCACATTCAGGGATCACTTTTATAGTTTGTTCTTACTAGACAATCTTCCCATAAAAGAATGAAGAGAGCACATGAATGAGAGAGACAGAATTGGAGGAAGGTAGGATAAAGTGAGGGGGTCAAAGGGAGGGCAGGAAGGGTGGAAACAAAGAAAGAGAAAATAACCAAACTTGGTGGCTCATACCTACAATCCTAGCCCTCTGTCAGGTTGAGATGAGTGGAGTTATTGAATGAGGGCATGCAGAGAACATACAGAGCAAGTGTCAGACCCTGTCTCTACCAAAAAGTGAAAAATTATCTAGGCATTGCAACAGGCATCTGTAGTCCTATACCCATGGGAGTCTCAGACAAGAGAATCCTGGAGTTTTAGGTTGCTATGATCTAGGCTGAGGCCACAAAAGACTAGTCTGTGCCACATACAGATACTGTATCTCAAAAATACCCATAAACACACCCATGCACAGACAAACCAACAAACAACCCAACAAACATTTTCATCATCTAAAATGACCAGAATTACCTTGATAGTTCAAGCAAAGTAGACAACCTTCAAAACTGTGAAGCTATGACCAAATTGTGGCTGTAGCCATTTATAGTAAATTTGTAATCTTCTCTCAAATAGATGTTTTGAGGTAGGTATCAAATATCAAACAGGTTCTTGAAGTAGCATCCCAAGGATGCTATCTGTGGCTTGAGGGGTAGGTGGTTGGCCCCATATAATTAGGGGTGGTGAGTTCAAACACTTCCCTGGCTAACAATAGCTGGGCATTGTGGCAGGCACCTGTAGTCCCAGATACAGGGGAGGCTGAGGAAAAAGAATCTCCTAAGCCCAAGAGTTGGAGCTTGCTGTGAGCTGTGATGCTACAGAACTGTACTGAGGGTGACAAAGTGAAACTCTGTCTCAAAGAAAGAAAAATAGCTTCCTACTTAAGTGATTCCATACATTTTTGTCAGTTGTGATACACCTTGAGTCACACTGCTGTACAAAATCTCAAATGCTGTGTCAGGCTAGTGACAGAATCTCAACTGTCAATAGAATCAATAAGACACAAATGGTAGATCACTTCTCTGTCTGTGGATGGAGGGCTAAGAAGTCCATCAAACACTTGAGGGACACCAGCTGAAGTGAGCAGTAAAGGTCAGTTAATATCTTTGACCAGAAACTTGGATCCCAGGACATTACAGGATGAAGCCACTACATGGGCACCATGGATGACAACACAATGCATGTTTCCCTGGGTTACCATCTTTAAGCTTAACTTTATTCTTGCTAAGCATGTGTAGTGGCTGTCTGGGTTTGTCATTGGGTTCAAACTGTTACAAAAGAGTGTGTTTCTTTTCTCCACACTCAATTCCTGCTTCCTAAAATTTGTAACTATGGCCAAGGGTTTATACAATGGTACCTTTCCTTTTCATGTCACGGATTTGTAAAAAAATGGAAGATTATCATTTATACCTAGTCCTGCCCTGGAATGTTATTGAACAAGAACTCGAGCCTACCAGATTGGACAATGATTTGACAGACCTAACATGTCCATCACACAATTCCCAGTTCTACTTTTCCTGATGTTTTACTTCTTTCTCTAGAAAGGTTTGTTTCCAATGGTAGGTGTCTCACTGAATTTCCTCTCTCAAAATCTGGTTAGGCAATGTGTCCAGTAGTGTACTTCATAACTGCAGTTATTTGGAATTATCAGCCTATCTGAAAAGTTCCAATATTCTTGATCTCCATGCTAAGTGTGTCCAAACTTTTGGCTTCTTGGCCACATAGGACATTGAAGAGTTATGTTGTGTCACAAGTTTAACACACAATCACTAAAGAAACGTGATAAGCCAAAAAATGATCCATGTATACTTGTGGAGATCTGCCACCATGGATATTCAGAACAGTCCTGACATAATCCTTATGCGTCACCAACGCCTGAGGATTGGACACTCCGCAAAGCCCCTGATAAGGTCAGTTCTTTAGTACACTTCAATGGCTTTTTCCATGCATGACTACAATATTTGGATGCTCTGGGAGGCCAAGGTGGGCTGATACCCTGAGCTCACATGTTGAGACAAGGCTAAACAACATAAAGACACCCTCATCCTAGATCTCCCACCAGGTTTCTACTCAAATGTAAAAGGTAATCAAGCCCTTGCCTTTAGGTTCAGCAACTGTAGTGGCTGAGGCAGGAAGATCCTTTCAACCCAAGAGGTGGATGTCACTCTGTGCTAGGGTGAGGTATTGGACAGTCTAGACTGGGCAACAGAATGAGAATCTGTCTCGTGAAAAATAACACAAGAAAGAAACATGCCTGTGGCTCAAAGGAGTAGGGCACCAGCCCCATATACAGGATGTGGCAGGTTCAAACCCGGCCTCTGCCAAAAAGAAAGAAAGAAAAGAAAGAAAGAAAGAAAGAAAGAAAGAAAGAAAGAAAGAAAGAAAATTGTGAAATTCCAGGATCAGCAACAATGGGAGTCATCTTTCCATGCCTGCCCAGGACACTGTGCCCCATCCAGCACCAGCCGAGATGTGACAAGGCTGTCAGGAATCTTTAGAACCAGAGCACTGTCTTCATCTTCAGAGATATATGTTTCATTGGCAGCCAGAAAGTCCTCCAATCCCTTCTGAGAAGAAAAATTTATTTGAAGAAATATCTCTGTGTAGTTTCAGCAAGTCCATTAATTCTCACAGGAGCATATCTGTTGATGGGGACAAAATCTGCTTTTTATAGTCAATGATATTTTTACTTCACAAATATTTGTTTATTTGTTTCTGGGGAAAAAATAAGAAGATAGGAGATTTCTACTTCCCTATTGTGACCATGCTTCCCCACTCGGATAGTGCTAATAGGGCTCAGCATTATTCTCTATGCTAGTTCTTATGTAGTATTTTTTTTTTTTTTTGAGACAGAGTGTCACTCGGCAGACTGCTGTGGCATCACAGCTCACAGCACCCTCAAACTCTTGGACTTAAGCTATTCTCTTGCCTCAGCCTCCTAGGTACCTGGGACTACAGGCACCCACCACATATAGTTGTCATTGTTGCTTGGCAGGCCCGGGCTGTATGTGGCTGGCACCCTAGCTGCTGAGCTACAGGCGCAGAGCCATATGTAGTATTTTTTTTTTAATTCTCCAGCTGTAGAAAGAAATCTGGATAAATATGTCATACAACTATTTTTATTTTGTTGTCCTCTGCAGAGTGCTGTGGCGTCATAGCTCACAGCAACCTCAAACTCTTGGGCACAAATGATCCTCTTGTCTCAGCATCCCATGTAGCTGGTGTAACTGTTGCAACCTGAAAGGATAGACTTGGACCCCACTTAAGTGCAATCGATTGGTGATTTATTTCCTCTGCATAGGGGGCCACTGCTCTGAGAGACAGATGGTGGCCAAGTAGGGGGCAGGCTGTATTTGTATATTTTTTGTGTAGCTGAGTGATCATGCTAGTACAGAAGCAAGACATGGCCAGTTAGCTCAGGGCAGGGTTACAGCTTGAGAGTTACAATTTGGGTAATTTTCCACCATTGTTTGTCCACTGGGAACTTGAACTTGGGACTTTTCCTGCTTCCTTGTTCTGAAGACTGTTCTCAGAATCAACTCTGGGGGGAAGGAGGGGACCCAGAACAAGCTGGGAAGCGTGTTCTCGGAGTAACTTGCCTGTTTTATTAGGACTACAGGCACCCACCACAATGCTATTTTAGAGACAGGGTTTTGCTCTTGCTCAGGCTGGTCTCAAACTCTTGAGCTCAAGCAATTGGCCGAACTTGGCCTCCCAGAGTGCTAGGATTATGGGCATGAGCTACCGCCCCCAACCTCTGAAGGAATTTCTAAACTGCTGAGTAGGGAAGGGGATCCCAAACATAGCACAACAGTCTCATAGCATCAAAGACACAGAGGTACGAGTTTAGGGAAGTTGAAGTGGCTAGGATTTGCAGGGTAAAATACCAGAGAAGAGCAAGCTTAACAGGGCAAGAATTTCAGAAATATGCATAGGCATGATTTTTGGGTCGTTAGCCAAATAATAATCCATACATGAGTAGAACAAAGCCCCACTAGTATAGGAAAAAAATAATTTATGAGGGCCAGGTGCAGTGGCACACATCTGTAATCCCAGGTACTTGGGAGCTGAAGCAGAAGTTTGGGTTCTGCCTGGGCAACATGGTAAGACCTCATCTTTTAAAAAAGTGTCATAGGCTTAGTGCCTGTAGCTCAACAGCTAGGGCACCACGCACATATACCTGGTGTAGGGTTCGAACCTGGCCCGGTCCTGCTCAACAACAATGACAACTAAATAAAAAAAAAAAAAGCCAGGTGTTGGGTCAGGTGCCTGTAGTCCCAGCTACTTGGGAGGTTGAGGCAAGAGAATTGCTTAAGTCCAAGCATTTGATGTTGCTGTGAGCTGTGATGCCATGGCACTCTACTGAAGGTGACATAATGAGACTCTGTCCAAAAAAAAAAAGTATTATAATAATTTATGAGAATAGAAAGTTGATTCTCAAAAGAAATCAACAAAATTGACAAACTTTTAGCTAAATGGACTAAGAAAAAAGAGAGAAGAATGAAATTAATAAGATTAGAAAGAAAAGTGTGGACATTACCACTGATTCTACAGAAATAAAAAGGATTATGAGAGAATACTGTGAGCAACTGTATGCCAACCTAGATGAAATGGACAAACTCCTAGAAACATAAAACCTACCAAGCAAATAATGAAGAAAATAGAAACTATGAATAAACCTACAACTAGTAAGGAGATCAAATCAGTAACCCAAAATCCTCTAACAAAGAAAAAAACCCACAACCTGTGGGCTGGGCTTCCATGCTCAGTGGTTAGCATTCTGGCCACATGCACCAGGGATGGTGGGTTCGAACTTGGCCCAGGCCTGCTAAACAAACAACCAACCTGCAACTTGATGGCTTCAATGGTAAATTTTACAAAACAGTTCCAGAATAACGAATTCCAATCTTTCTCAAACTTTTCAAAATAACTGAGGTGGTGACTCAGCACCCCTAGCATAATGGTTAGGGCACTGGCCACATGCACCATCGTTGGTGGGTTCGAACCCAGCCCAGGCCTGCTAAACAATAACGGCAACTGCAACAAAAAAATAGCCCGGGCATTGTGGCGAGTGCCTGTAGTCCCAACTATTGGGGAGGCTGAGACAAGAGAATCGCTTAAGCCCAAGAGTTTGAGGTTGCTGTGAGCCATGACACCACAGCACTCTACCATGAGCGACATAGTGAGACTCTGTTTCAAAAAAAAAAAAACAACAAACAACTGAGGCAAAGGGAACACTTCCTGTCTTTCTTTCTTTCTTTTTTTTATTAAATCATAAACACATAGATCATGTATACATTAATGCATTTATGAGGTACAATGTGCTGATTTCATATAGAATTAGGAATGCTTATATCACACTGGTTAATATATACCTTATCTTGTTTACTTATTGTGTTAAGACATTTATACTCTATAGTTAATAGATCCGACATGTACCCTTGCATTATGCACTATAGGTGTGATCCCATCATTCACCAACTCCTCTCAGAGCCCCCGCCTCTCTCCTTCATCCTGGTCCATAGTTGTGATCTGTTCTTCATGTGAAAGTGTGAGGGATTGTAAATTGGTTTCATAACAGTACTGAGTACATTGGATATTTTTTCTTCCATTCTTGAGATACTTTACTAAGTAGGATATGTTCCAGCTCCATCGATGTAAACATAAAAGAGGTAAAGTCTCCATCTTTTTTAAAGCTGCATAATATTCCATGGTATACATATACCACAATTTATTAATCCATTCATGGGTTGATGGGCATTTGGGCTTCTTCTATGACTTGGTTATTATGAATTGAGGTGCAATGAACAATCTGGTGCAAATATCTTTGTTATAAAGTGATTTTTGGTCTTTTGGATATACATCTAGTAGAGGAATTGCAGGATCAAATGGCAGGTCTACTTTTAGATCCCTGAGTATTCTCTGTACTTCTTTCCAAAAAGAGAGATGTATTAGCTTGCACTCCCACCAGCAGTGCAGAAGTGTTCCCTTTTCTCCCACATCAACATCTGTAGTTTTAGCATTTTGTTATGTGAGCCACTCTGCTGGAGTTAGGTGATATCTCATAGTGGGTTTGATTTGCATTTCTCTGATGATTAAAGATGAACATTTTTTCATGTGTCTGTAGGCCATGCCCCTATCTTTTTCAGAGAAGCTTCTGTTCAAGTCCATTGCCCACAATGAAATGGGATTACTTGTTTTTTTCTTATTAATAAGTTTGAGTTCTCTGTAGATTCTGGCTATCAAGACTTTGTCAGAAGCATAGCCTGCAATATCCTTTCCCATTCTGAGGGCTGTCTGCTTGTTTTACTTACTGTGTTCTTGCCAGATAAAGATATTACAAAAAAGAAAACTACAGACTAATAAATATGCCTTGTGAACATTGAAGCAAAAATCCTCAAAAAAATGGTTTCAAGCTGCCCTAACTTAATTATTATACAAGGTATCGATGTAACAAAAAGCCTCTGTTTTGGGGAATAAAAAACCTAGCAAACCGAATTCAACAGTGCAATAAAAAGATTAGATACCATGACCAGCTAGAATGCAAGTGTGGGTTAAAATACAAAAAATCAGTCAAGGTGGGTGGCGCCTATGGCTCAAAGGAGTAGGGCGCTGACTCCCTATACGGGAGGTGGTGGGTTCAAACCCGTCCCCGGCCAAAAAACTGCAAAAAAAAAAAAAAATCAGTCAACATAATACACTATACTAATGGAATACAGGCAAAGAAAACCACATGATTGAAAAAAAAAAGGAAAACCACATGATTGGCTTGGCACCTATAGCTCAAGTGGCTAGGATGCTGGCCACCTTAACTGGTGGGTTCGAGTCCAGCCCAGGCCTGCCAAATAACAATGACAACTACAAACAAAAAATAGCCAGGCATTGGGCGGCGCCTGTGGCTCAAACGAATAGGGTACCGGCCCCAAATATCAGAGGTGGCGGGTTCAAAGCTGGCCCCGGCCAAAAAAAAAAAATGCAAAAAAAATAGCCAGGCGCTGTACTACTTGGGAGGCTGAGACAAGGGACTAGCTTAAGCCCAAGAGTTTGAGGTTGCTGTAAGCTGTGACACCATGCACTCTACCCACTCTACTCTCAAAAAAAAAGAAAGAAAGAAAAAGGAAAAAGGAAAGAAAAGAAAACCACATCATCATCTCAATTAAGTAGAAAAAGCATTTGGCAAAATTCCACACCCTTTAATGACAAGAACATTCAAGAAACTAGGAATAGAAGATAGTTACATTGAGGTAGTAAAAGCCATAAATGAAAAATCACAGCAGGCTCGGCGCAAGTAGTACTGTGGTTTACAGCACCAGCCACATACACCAAGGGTGGCGGGTTTGAACCCAGCCTGGGCCAGCTAAACAACAATGACAAATGCAACAAAAAATAGCCCGGTGTTGGGAGGCTGGGGCGAGAGAATCGCTTAAGCCCAAGAGTTTGAGTTTGCTGTGAGCTATGACGCCATAACACTCTACCAATGGTGACATAGTGAGACTCTGTCTCCAAAAAAAAAAAAAAAAAAAAAGGCGGCACCTGTGGCCTGTGGCTCAAAGGAGTAGGGTGCTGGCCCCATATGCCAGAGATGGTGGGTTCGAACCCAGCCCCGGCCAAAAACAGCAGAAAAAAAGAAAGAAAGAAAAATCCACAGCAAATATGCTCAGTAGTGGAAGACTGAAAACTTTTCCTCAGGAGCCAGGCACAGGTCAACCTAAAATAACAACCAAGAGAGTATCTCTATAAAAAATGAATTTATTTGGGAATGAATGATGGGTTGAAACCTGGGAATACACATACTATGGCAAACCATGGCAGGGCATAGGTCCTCCACCCTCCCAGCTTGGGGCATATCTTTCCTATTTCTGTTGTAGTTCATAACTCCTAGTTGACCTCTAAGTCTTGCATTAGAAATAGGAAACAGGGCTCGGCGCCAGCCACATATACCTAAGGTAGCAGGTTCGAATCCAGCCCGAGCCTGCCAAAACAACAATGACGGCTGCAACCAAAAAATAGCTGGGCTTCGTGGTGGGCGCCTGTGGTCTCAGCTACTTGGGAGGCAGAGGCAGGAGACTCAACTTGAGCCCAGAAGTTGGAGATTGCTGTGAGCTGTGATGCCATGGCACTCTACCCAGGGGGATAGCTTGAGGCTCTGTCTAAAAAAAAAAAATAGAAAACAGCCCATATTCCATGTGGTTTTTGGGTCTCCCTGTATCCTGTGCTTAAATGTCAGAGCACTTCACACAGCACTTTCATCATTTGCCATCTATTGGACTCACTGGATTGTAAATTTCCCTATGGCCAGGGCAAGATTTTGTTTTATTTTATTTTTTTGAGACAGAGTTTCATTATGGTGCCCTCACTAGAGTACTGTGGCATCACAGCCCCACAGCAACCTCAAACTCCAGGGCTCAAGAAATTCTCTTACCTCAGGCTCCCAAATAGCTGGGACGACAGGTGCCCACCACAACGCTGGCACAGGCCAGGTTCGAACCTGGCAGCATCAGTGTATGTGGACAGAGCCCTACCCACTGAGCACGGTCACCACCTCAGGGTAAGATTTTACAAAATGTTGTCTTGGTGCTCGGCAAAGCTCTGGCAGGGAGGAGGCATTCAGATTGTCTACTAAAGGCAGCAGAAGAGTGGCAGGCAGCCTGATTAAATTAGGTCTGCCTTTCTTAGGACATTTAAGGGGGCCAGTTTCTAAGTAGAGGCCTAGTCAGGACACAGGAACTCTGGTGGTATGAGCTGAGTCTTCGCAAATGAAGAGAAATCCACAAAAATGCTCTGAATCAGTATGATTTTATTGGGAAAGGCCCTGGACTTTGATGAAAAGATGCAACTAAGGCTTTCCCAGTCTCATTTCCCTCCTCTGTAAGAGGGGGAATGGGATTCATATTTGCCCAACTCGAGTGAAGAAACTTTTGCAGAATGAATCAAGAACAAGATCTGAGTGGCTACCACCTGCTCTGAGGTCCCGAGGCCGGGGCTGTCGGTCGGTCGTGGCTCCGTACACAGTATGGCCACTTTGTCCAGCTCTCCCCGCCTCTAGAGCGCGCAGGAACTGTGCTCTGGAAAGGAGCGCCTCTGCGGAAGGAGCCGGGAATCCTCGCCCCGGCCGCCAGACCCCTCGGCCTGAGCCCCGTCCTGCTGCCGCCCTCCTGTGGCCAATACGAGGCGACCTCTCGGCCGTCCTGTGGGCCCCCTCCCTGGGCCGGTGACATCACCACATTCCGGTCCGGCTCCTCCCGCCGCGGCGCCTGCTGCAGCAGTGACAGGAGAGCCGGGCCGGGTGGCTGAGAGGAAGTGCAGTGTCGCCGGGCCGAGCCTGTCTCCGCCGAAGCCGGCTCCCCCCGGCTGCTCGGGTGACAGCGTCGCGGCCGCCGCGCATAGCGCGGAGCACGCGCCGGGCAGAGCCGAGCGCCAGGTAGAGGCTTCAGCAGGGACGCGGGGAAAATGGCTGATGACTTTGGCTTCTTCTCGTCATCGGAGAGCGGGGCTCCGGAGGCACTTGAGGAGGATCCAGCGGCTGCCTTTCTGGCCCAGCAGGAGAGCGAGATCGCAGGCATAGAGAATGACGAGGGCTTCGGGGCTCCTGCCCGCAGCCAGCTGGCCTCAGCGCAGCCGGGACCTGCGAGTGGGGGTGAGTCAGCGCTGTGGCCTGTGAGCCGGTGGGCTCCGGGCTCGCACTGCGGGACCCAGGTCCTTGCAGACCGGCCTAGGGGCCCTGTGGTAGAGTTATGAGGGCCGGCTGTAGGCCAGCTAAGAGCAGGCCAGGGGCTGTGTTCGTGCGTGAGCGAGGGCCTCCGGGAATCTTCTTGGAGATCCCTATCTAGGACCTCTGAGCCAGAGGATGAGCCAAGGCCTCTGCTAGGGCAGTGAATATGGTGACTCCAGGACACCGATTCTGTGATGACATTTCATGCCCAGGCCAGCTCCACTAACTGTCCACAGCCCAGTTCTGAGAGTCCGTCCTGAGCCTCTGAATACCCTGCTGTCCCAGGATCCCTGCCAAGTGGAGCAGGTGTGGCCTCCTAGGCCCTCAGGCTTAGCTCTCTCATACTGGTGCTCCGGGAACTCGAAAACCTTCCATGGGAAACACCCGCCATTCTGCAGCCACTGGGCTAAGCATGTTAGTTACATTTAATTATTTCATACACATTATTGGACAATTTCAAAGATAGCAAAACAGAGGCTCAAAGACATACATTATTGAAATAGCTAGTAAGAGTAGATCAAATTTAAACCTGTTTCTGTAAGTCTCTAAGCCGTCTCTACATGACTTCACTGTCTTCCAGGCCTGGCTCTAAGTTTGAAGCTGGGGTAGGGACAGGGGCCCAAAGGAATGTGTTCCTGCCCTTCAGTGGTTTGTAATTGTCACTTAATGGTTTTCCAAAAGTGTTTCAGGGCTACCGTGCTTAGCTTCAGATCTCAGGGTTCAGGGCTATGTTCCTGCCAATATTGTGTTTATCAATGATGTTCCTGTTCAGTTATTGGCTTGAAAGAACAATTTTGTAAACTATCTAGTAAAACAAGGTGATATCACCTTTATGAATATATCCAAAACAGACTTTGTTTCCTGTTAAGGTCATTTTAAAGGATTTATGGGCCTGTTGTAATAAGTACTGGGATACGCACAGTAACATTCACACACATGTTTATGAGGCTCTCCACAGTATATTTGCATTCATTTCACATTCACCAAGTACCTAATGCATGCCAGGCTGCTGAGGATACAGAAATGAGTAAAATAGTCCCTGTGACCCAGGAGTGGGAAGCAACTCTGTATCCCTTTAATAAGAGAAATGTAGCAAGCCTTTAGTAATATATGCGAAACTAGAAACCCACACAGCAGTGAGTAATAGATCTAGGGCTTGATCCCAGGACTCCCAGCTCTGGGCTCCATCTCCTTCAACAATGTGGCAGTCTCCCTGGGAGGTGATGATGTGGGAGTGAGGAGATACAGGTCTTTTGCCATTTGCCTAAATGAGCAATGGAGCCAGCTGAACAAGCAGCTTCCAGCACTGGAGCGAGGCCCCTCCCGTCCCAGGGGATTCCTAGGAAATGCCTGTCCAAGTTAATGCACTAGTATTCATTTGTCTGAGTTGAATGAGACCACCCTTAATCTGTCTCATGAGGACCAGAGTGGAGTGGGGGGAGGCCCTGCTGAGAGGAGCCATCCTCGGAACTCCAAGAGAGGGAGAAGGGCAGGTAGAATTCAAGCCCAGGGTAGGCAGAGGCGTCTGGGAGTTGAGCAAGTTGTGGCCTTTCCCAGGACAGTGGGGCTGCAGAAGCTTACAGCCTGGATGGGAGGTTCCCTCTCTGGAAGGGGTGGGGCACAGATTGTTCTCAGAACCAAGGTGGCTGGGAGAGAAACACAGACATTCTCTCTTTATGCAGTGAGCTGCCAGCTTTCTGAGGTTATCCCAGATTCACACATGCTAAAGCCACAATGCTCAGCTGCTCTCCTAAATAGCAGTGTGGGAAGCAGGGGGGAATTGCAGGGTGGCAGCTCAATGGGTAGTCAGATACGATAAGGGTTATCCAGCCCTTTTCACCCTGGCACTGCCGAAGAGGTAATCCTCCCCTGAGCAGGAATGAGTGCCAAAAACCCAGATGGAGTGGAGAACAAGTGCCTTGGCCTGGTGGGACCTGGGTGGAAGCTATAGCAGCAAAAGCAGTCAGCCCCTCTGTTGGGCTCCCAGATCCCCCTGGGGGAGGCATCTGGTATAAGCCTGAGCCTGAGCCACCCTGAATCTGTTGGCTCTGGCTGGATCTGCCTGAGTGATAGACACTTTGTTTCCATTCATCAGCCTTGGGTAGGACCCAAAAGGTTTATGTTTTCACACTCAGTTTTCTGAGCACCAGTCCTAGCTCTAACTTGCCCATGAGTTCTGGGCAAGCCCATTCCCCTGCTGGGCCTCAGTAAGCTCATAGGAATGTTCTGGCTATCTCTGCTCTTGTTCCAAAATGGGTCAGGCAGCTGAAGGAAGCAATACACCCAGGGGCTTATCCCTGCCTCACTTCTGTTCTGCCAGTCTCTGATTATGGACTCACGGTGATAAACATGTAGTAGATTGAGCAGAGCATTGTGGAAACAGATATTCGTAATTTTATGTATGGGTGTGTGTGGATTCCCAAAGAGGTTGAAACCTCATCTCTAGAGGAATCCTCCCAAGACTGGGGTAGAGAGACATTCCAAAGGTCAGAATGGATCCTGGGAAGCTTCCTGTAGGTGGGGTCTGAGGCTAGGAGTGCTCAGGGTGAAGTGGAGTGGTGCCACTTTTCCAGAAGGCCAAGTGTACAGACCAGCTTCATTGTGAATGGAACCTGGTAATGTGAAGGCCTGGTAGAGGAGATAGCTCAGGAGAAGAAGCCCTTTTGCAGAAGATGCTGCCACTGAAACCCAGTTTTAGGGACCTGGGCACCCATGCAGGAGATAACCTATCTGAATGAATGAGGGTGACAGCTACAGAATTGGTCAAAATCAGCCACTGATTCTAAAAGCAAAGCCAATTATAATTTATGTCACTTGGGGATTATTTCCCTGGGATTAAGTATCCCTCTCTTTAGTCCCCTGGCCTAAAGCACTGTCGATGCTGTTCACAGCCTATCTGGCTGGTAAAGGCACATTTGTCCATCTGTGATAACCTCTTGTGGCATCCCACAGCTCTTTGCTTGGAGACATCACCGTTTCTGAGAGGTCTGAGAGATAACAGAGGGCCCCCAAAGAGCAATTCGACTTCCACTTACCAACAGTTACTACTCATACATTCTGTATAGAAGCCCTTGAAACAGGTGTCCTCAAACTTTTTAAACAGGGGGCCAGTTCACTGTCCCTCAGACCATTGGATGGTTGGACTGCGGCTCGCAGGACCAGTCAGCTGCTAAGCAGAACAGGCAGCGGTGGCAAGAACACCTGGCAGGCCAGATAAATGTCCTAGGCAGGCCACATGTGGCTAGCGGGCCGTAGTTTGAGGACGTCTGCCTTAGGAGCTGAGTAGGATATGATACAGAGCCTGGTAAGGGAGTATGTGGCTGCTGCAGGTAACAGGTAATTGTACAAGAAGGTGCAGAGAAGCTGTCCAATTTTCTGGGATGCCCCAGAGGGGAGAGACCTTCTGTCAGTGCCTAGGCAAGGGGAAGAAGGGCAGGGCTGTCCCGAGGAAGTGACTTATGAACTACATCTTGGAGAATGAATGGATCCAAAAAAGCATTCCTTAGAGAGGGAAGCAGGGTGATAGGCCAGGCAGGTAGGGAGTGGTGTGTTTGGGGAAAGTGGAAACCAGAATTTAGGTTTGTTGGAGGGATAGATGGGAAATAAGTCAGGAAAAATGGGCAATGATCCTCATGTACTGTGCTCCAGGGTTAGATGTCTTCATCTGGAAATATTTATTGAATCCTTATTATGTGCCAGGCACTGTTCCAGGTACTGGGTCCCATCATGGAGAAGAAAAAGACCCTCCTCTCAATGGAGGGTCCATTCAAGTGTGGAAGACAGATAATAAATACCTACATAATAAACACCTACACAAACAAATCTGTCAGGCTACAGTGAGTCTAGGCCAGCAGTTCTCAACCTGTCAGTCATGACCCCTTTGGGGGTCGAACAACCCTTTCATAGGGGTCACCTAAGACCATACTGCATATCAGATGTTTACATTATGATTCATAACAGTAGCAAAATTACAGTTATAAAGTAGCAACGAAAATAACTTTATGGTTGGGGGTCACCACAACATGAGGAATGTATTAAAGGGTTGCAGCTTTAGGACAGTTGAGAACCACTCAATCAGTCCCCAAGTTACAAACATCTGACTGACACACGACTTGCACTTATGAACTGAGGCTATTGTACGTAATAGGTAAATGTCCCTCTTCAACTTACATATAGATTCAACTTAAGAACAAACCCAAAGAGCCTATCCTGTTTGTAACCTGGGGACTCCCTGTACTATAGAGAAAATGTTGCTGGAGGAAGAGAAGGGGTGCCAGAGGAATGGGTTAGGAGGCCCTCTAATAAGGCAGATTTAAGCAGAGGCTGCAGGGGGTGAGGGAGCAACCTTCCAGATGGAACAGCACCTGCAAAGTCCCCAAGGCAGGAGCAGGCCCTGCACCTCCATGTGGTCCCATGGAAGTAGATTTGGGGGGGAGTTATTTTCATTATTTTTTGAGTCAGAGGAGTGACACACATTAATGTATGTTTTACAAAATGTCAGTCCTGGTGATTGGTCTGAAAGAGGGACAGGAGAGGGTGAAGCTCCAATCTGGGCCACCTGTGAATGGGCAGAAGTCATGCATTCATCTTTTCTTTCTTTAATTCATGTATTGTTTATTCAACAAATAGCCATTGAGTTCCTACAAAGTTGCAGGTACCATCGCACAGCTCTGGGAAAGATAAAGAGGAGAAGAGAAAGAGGTACAGTTTATGCTTTTCCAGATGTTTGCCACTAACAGGACAGACAGAGTAAAACAGTTGTACAGGTGTGAGATGGTGAGGGCTTGGGCTGGAGTTGGGCAGCTGGAAAGAGGGGAGGGTTATTGTTGCAGCAGAAGCCCCAGGAATTTGTGACTAATCAGACATAAGGGAAAGGAAGGGGAAGAGTCACTGCTGAGGGCAAACTCAAATCCTGGGAGGAGCACAAAGAGGGCAAATAGGCCAGGTTGTCTGGGTGGGAATGGTAACTCCTGTTCTCCCAGGTGGGGCAGTTGTGCAGGCCTCTCTCTCTTCCTTATGCCTCTCATCCCCCACCCTCAGCCTGCAGCATTTTTGCCTCCTTACCAGGTGTGGGCTCTGTGGATGATTGACCACTCCCAGATGTGACTGGGTGTCTTTAGTTTCAGGTAGGTTAGGAGCTATTACTGGCTGGGTGATCTTGAGCAATCACGTAGACTATGAGCTTCATCTTGAGAATCTGTGAAATGGGTTGATAACAACATCATGATAGGGATGTCAGGGAAATCATATGTGATGATGGCTGTGAATAGTCAAGGTTTAAGCCCAAGTTATTTTTGTATCCATTATGTGTAAGTGTGGGGGGATGGAATATACATGGGCATACATAGAGGTTGGCTCAGTGTGCTAATGTCGGACCAGCTGAACAATGAGTAATGCTGTCTCCTTGTTCTCTTTCCAGCTGGTTCTGAGGACATGGGGACCACTGTCAATGGAGATGTGTTTCAGGTAAACAGTATTCTGTTTTAGCAGTCGTGAGGACCAATAGCTTGGGTCTCAGTAACTGATAGCCCCATCATCAGTAGGTCTAGAGCTCCAAGTTCTCCTGTCCCTTATGTCTGATACTTGGGACAGGAGAACTTGGCATGGGAACATAAAGGAAAGTTTCAACATGTTTTCTTGTCATGTAGTGGGAAGGGATGAAGAATAAGGCCATCAGACAGATGGTCCTCAGATTGCCTGCTGTGATGTCTAGTTATAGGAGAGAGAGATAAAGTGGCCCACAGTGGCATGGCATGAAGGAAGATGAGGTACTGCCTGACCATGTACCACTGGTAGGAGGCTGAAATGAGTGGCCATCTCCAACACATGTGATTTATTTATTTATTTATTTATTTTTTGTTGAGACAGAGTCTCACTTTGTCACCCTCAGTAGAGTGCTGTGGCATTATAGCTCACAGCAACCTCAAACTCCTGGGCTCAAGAGATTTTCTTGCCTCAGCCTCCCCAGTAGCTGGGACTATAGGTGTCCGCCACAAGACCTGGCTCTTTGTTTTTGGAGGGGGGGGGTTGTTTTTGTTTTTTACAGACAGGGGTCTCATTCTTGCTCAGGAGCTCAAGCAATCCACTTGCCTTGGCCTCCCAGCCTGCTAGGATTATAGCCTTGAGCCACTGTGCCAGGCCATATGAGAATCTTTTTTTTTTTTTGAGACAGAGTTTCACTTTGTCTCCCTTGGTAGAGTGGTAGAGCCTCTAGTGGTCAGTGCTTAGTAATAGATGTTTCTCTTGTGTTCTTTTTGTTTGTTTCATAGAGAATAGTATCAATATGCACACAGTCACGGGCTAGGATGGTAGTTGATGTTAAAACTTCAAATTCTGGCTTTCTCATTTTCATAACTCTTTCTTAAACTTTTATTTATTTATTTTTATTTTTATTTTTGAGATAGTGTCTTATTTTGTCACTCTGGGTAGAGTGCTGTGGCATCATACTTCACAGCAACCTCAAACTCATGGGCTTAAGCAATTTTCTTGTCTCAGCCTCTCAAGTAGCTCAGACAACAGGCACCTGACACACTGCCTGGCTATTTTTAGAGCTGAGGTCTTGCTCTTGCTCAGGCTGGTCTTGAACTTGTGAGCTTAGGCAATCCACCTGCCTCGGCCTCCCAGAGTGCTGGGATTACAGGCGTGAGCCACCTTGCCTGGCCTCATATGAGCATTTTAACTGGGTAAGCCATTTGATCCAGAAGTTTCACTTCTTGGAATTTTCCCTAAAGAAAATAACTGGACAAAACAGCCAGATTCTTTACAGGTTTACTTTCTTTCTTTTTTTTTTTTTCCTTTGGAGACAGAGTCTCACTATTTAGCCCTTGGTAGAATGCCATGGTGTCACAGCTTACAGCAACCTCAAACTCTTGGGCTTAAGCGATTCTCTTGCCTCTGCCACCTGAGTAGTTGAGACTACAGGCATCCACCATAATGCCTGGCTATTTTTTTGTTGCAGTTGTCATTGTTGTTTAGCAGGTTTGGGCTGGGCTCGAACCCACCAGCATCGGTGTATGTGGCTGGCACCCTACTCACTGAGCTACAGGTGGCGAGCCTGCAGGTTTACTTTTTTTTTTTTGGCCAGGGCTGGGTTTGAACCCACCACCTCTGGTATATGGGGCCGGGCCCCTACTCCTTTGAGCCACAGGCACCACCCCCGGTTTGCTTTTTTTGAGACAGAGCCTCAAGCTGTCCCCCTGGGTACTGTGCTGTGGCATCACAGCTCACAATAACCTCCAACTCCTGGGCTCAAGCAAGTCTCCTGATTCAGCCTCCTGAGTAGCTGGGACCACAGGTGCCCGTTACAATGCCGGGCTATTTTTTTTTTGGTTACAGCTATCATTGTTGTTTGGTGGGTCCAGGCTGGATTCTAACCCGCCACCTTAGGTGTATGTGGCTGGCGCCTTAGCCACTTGAGCCACAGGCGCTGAGCCCCAGGTTTACTTTTTTTTTTTTTTTGAGACGGAGCCTCAAGCTGTCCCCCTGGGTAGAGTGCCATGGCATCACAGCTCATAGCAACCTCCAACTCCTGGAGGCTCAAGCGAGTCTCCTGCCTCCGCCTCCCAAGTAGCTAGGACGACAGGCACCCACCACAATGCCCGGCCATTTTTTGGTTGCAGCCATCATTGTTGTTTGGCAGGCCCAGGCTGGGGATTCGAACCTGCCACCTTAGGTGTACGTGGCTGGCGCCTTAGCCGATTGAGCCACAGGCCCCGAGCCCCCAGGTTTACTTTTTAATGGCAAACTGGAAACAACCTAAGTATCAAGCATCAGGGGACAAGTAGATAGATTGGAAAATGATGCTGTTTTTTTTTGAGACGGAGCCTCAAGCTATCCCCCTGGGTAGAGTGCCATGGCATCACAGCTCATAGCAACCTCCAACTCCTGGGCTCAAGCGAGTCTCCTGCCTCTGCCTCCCAAGTAGCTGGGACCACAGGCGCCCGCGACAACGCCCGGCCATTTTTTGGTTGCAGCCATCATTGTTGTTTGGCAGGCCCAGGCTGGGGATTCGAACCCGCCACCTTAGGTGTACATGGCTGGCGCCTTAGCCGATTGAGCCACAGGCACCGAGCCAGAAGATCATTTCTCACCCTGAAATTCTGTGATTATAACAAAATACTTTCTTCAGTACTATTTTGTTTAATAGCAAATTGCTTTCTCATTTTTCTTCCGTACAGATTGCGATTATTAAAGAAAAAAATACGATAAAGGTATTGTGCAAAACAGTTTATGGCATATAGATGTTTGCCTCATTTCTTGAGCCAGGATACCACTACATTAATAAATTCTCAATTTTTTTTTCGGGCTACTAGTTTCTCCTCTCTCCACTCAGTGTATTAGTATTATTCATTAGAAATGCTGATGACGATAAAAATGTCCTCTCTCTGTGCTGGCCAATATAGTTTACTAGCCACTAGTAAGCTATTAAGCTATTAAGCACATGAAGTATGGCTATAGTAACCCAACTGAATAATTCAATTTTTAATTTCATGTCATTTTAATGAATTTTAGCTTAAATAGCCACATGTGGCCAGGCATGGTGGCTCAGGCCTATAATCCTAGCACACTGGGAGGCCACAGAGGGTGAATTGTTTGAGCTCAGGAGTTCAAGACCAGCCTGAGCAAGAGCAAGAGCCTGTCTCTTCTGAAAATAATAGAAAACCTGAGGTAAGAGAAACGCTTGAGCCCAAGAGTCTGAGGTTGCTGTGAGCTATGATGACACCATGGCACTCTACTCAGGGTGACAAAGTAAGAATCTGTCTCAAAAAATAAATAAGTAGCTCTTCCTCAGTGTGTGCACCAAGAGAGTCCAGGCCCCCGGGCCTGAATAAAACTCACCTCGTGCTTTTACAAAAAAAGAAATAATAATAAATAAATAAATAAATAAATAAATAAAAAACAAACAAATAAACAGCCATATGTGGCTACTGGCCACTACACTTTCCAACATAGCCTGTATGACTGCCAAAGTAATAGTCTCCAAAATGACTCTACTCTCCTCCTTAAAAGTTTTTCCTGGGTCCCATTTGAGAGCGAAGGGTGGCACCCAAAATATATCACCTTGGCACAAGGATTATTTTGAGGTTAACGCACTTGAAGAGCAGCGGGTGCAAGAAAAACACTCAGCTTCCCACTTTCTCTTAAAAGCAGATGAAAGGATGTGAAAGATGTCCTGCCTCTACCAGAAGGAAGGTGACATTCTCATCAAGCATGAGACGTTGAGACGAAGAGAATTCTGTACAAACAGGCGCTATTTAAGATTCATGTCTTTTTCTAAAGCTTCCCCGCATGGCTGAGTCTTTTTCCACCAACTATATGGGCATTCAGGTTTTGCCACTTCTTCGAGCCTTCATTTTCTTATGAAGGCTCCACATCACAGATCAAACATAGAAATTTGTCTGTTTTTCTCCTACTAATCTGTTTTACAACAATTTAATTCTCAGACCCAACCAAAACCCCAAAGACGGCAAAGGTGGAGTTTTGTCTTCCCTATACCCACACCAGGGTTTCTCAAACTTTCCTGACAAAACAACTGCACAGGTTGGAGAGCAGATTCCTAAATCCGGGAATTAAACTTAAAGATGGAGAAGCTGGTAATTAATTTAAAGTGTACTTTTTATCTTTAAATATGCGTGAATTTTGCCATCCTTTACATGACATAACCAAATTTCTCTTTTTTTTTTTTTCTTTTTTTTCTTTGAGACAGAGCCTCAAGCTGTCCCCCTGGGTAGAGTGCCATGGCTTCACTGCTCACAGCAATCTCCAACTCCTGGGCTCAAGCGAGTCTCCTGCCTCAGCCTCCCAAGTAGCTGGGACCACAGGCACCCACCACAACGCCTGGCTATTTTTTGGTTACAGTCATTATTGTTGTTTGTGGGCCCGGGCTGGATTTGAACCCGCAACCTTATGTGTATGTGGCTGGCTCCTTAGCCACTTGAGCCACAGGCACCGAGCCTCCAAATTTCTCTTAATATACAAAGGTCTAAGATGTCCTGCCATCAGATACAGGAACAAAAGTTTCCGACCACCTTCTTTGATGATCAGGTGAG
>CAUYQV010031704.1:0-12430 GCA_963574575.1 Galagoides demidoff | reverse complement strand
TCTCCACATCCACACCAGCATCTCTGGTTTTGGGATTTTGTGATATGGGCTAATCTCACTGGGGTTAGATGATATCTCAAAGTAGTTTTGATTTGCATTTCTCTGATGATTAAGGATGGTGAGCATTTTTTCATATATCTGTAGGCCACGCGCCTATCTTCTTTATACTGTCCCAGTTTTCAAAAAGAAAACATTTAGCTAAACAATATTTGAATATCACCATTGAAGATAAATTAAAAACAATGTATGTGAGTGTTAGAGAGGAAATAACTTCCTAAGGCACAGGGTGAACTTAACTGAGAAGGCACACTGGGAGGGAACACATTTCTTTTTTGTGATATGGTCAGTTACTCAAGTGGTAGAACAAGTAACATAGTAATTTCTAATGTCAGGAACAATCTGAAAAATTTTAAAAAATTATCTCTTATAAGCAAAGATATGTGTAGTACCTGTAGTAAATTAAGTGAATTCTTAATCAGTGGAACTGTTATTCCCAAAGGGTCCGTCTGAACTATGTTGCTGTCAGTGCACAGGTCTCTGGAGGCACTCAGCATGCTATTACGTGTAATACCTTTTATTACTGCTTTGAATACTGACATCAAAATAATAATTCTTACTACATTTGTAGACAGCCTGGAGATGCGAGTGCAACAAATATATTGAGTGAAAGAATCAGCACCTAAAAAATGATCTGTGTAGTTGCAAAGCTATTCTTTATCTGACAAGATGAAAATTATTTGAAATAAACTGAAGTATATAAATTGTATTTCATTTGGATACAGTGTTAATCTCTTGGATCTTTCCTAAGTTATTTTAAGAAAGTAAGGCACCAGCCCTCATTTCTGAGCTTCCATTCTAGTCTAGTGGTCTAGTGGGGAGAACTGAGCTGATCTTGAACCATGGGTTTACATACTCTCCGGCAAGCTGGGCTAAGGCGTTCTGATAAAATGAAGGATTAAATTTAAAATTTTTGAGAAAAAAACATATCTTTATTCTATGCAGGAAAATTTTGTCTAGAAAATCAATATGAATGAACAATTTGATTTACTAACTACATATTTAGTACCTATATATGTCCTTACCTTTTAAAAATCTTTATGGATTTACTTTTTTGCTAATTTTTCTTTTCCTTCTTTCTGGTGAGATTACCCCTGATATACTGTGTTTCGTTCTTAGTCCTCACTCTAAAATGGGCATTCACAAATGTGTTCATAGAATGAGGCAGGGTACTGACAACTTTGAAAAGTGACAGAAAGATCTGAGAGGGGATAACCTGGAAAGAAGGCAATTTAGAAGGAGTTAGTAGTTCTAAAATGACTGGGTATAAAATAGATTTATTTTTGGTTTTAGTGAGAAGCATCGGGACCACTGGATAGAAGCTTTGTGGAAATAATTTTTAACACAACGTAAGAATAACCTTTAAACTGTAAGAACTTCCTGGAGAATAGAATGTGTTGCCAGGACATGGCGTTCACACTTCAGGAAATGTTCACGTAAGCTGCGGTATCCAATCATTGTGAATGTCGAAGACAGGATCCGTACACAGGTGTAATCTTTCCAAACATGCACATTCCCTGCATTTATCTTAACTTGTAGGATTAGCATCTTTTGGCAAAACCTCTTTAATTCTCTTGAGCGGAAGCAAAAGTAATCTGTCTGTAATGCTTTCCCCTGACCCTCTGAGTATTGTGTCTGTTTTCTTAGAAGTATCCATCAAACTATAAAATATAAATGCTCAGATAATGAACTTGGAAATTTTCAAAACATTATTTTTTAAATGTTGCTTTGTTTTTCTCTTGTTTCTGTAATTTGAACTTGAACATTCCCAGTAACAATTTAGAACAATACTGTTCGTTTTACATATTGAATAACATTTTTAATATTCTCCAACACACAGTCTTAATATTTTCAAAGTAATGCTTCCTTAGTATTTTTATGAAAAATTTTGACTAATATATATTAATTCCTTTCCATGCCTACATTCATCTCATGGATATGAAAAGTGCTTTAGTACACTGATTTTATTTTAACTCTGGCATCTCTGTTATAATTTAGTTAGCCTTATATAGCAGCATATTTTTAATGGGCGGGATAAAAAAAATTTTTTTTTGCATGATGAAATGCTCAAGCAAGTCTTTATCTATCTTCTTGACAAGGTTTCTGAAAGCTGGGTCCCTGGATTGGATAAGGAAGCCCAGAAATCTGTGAATTTCTCCCACATGATTTTTGAACAGAACCATCACCACATGTGCAAACATTGTAACATTCTTATTTCTCCATATCTAGACTCAGCTTGGCATATAAACACATCATTAATGAAACAATCAGCTGTTAGTTTGGGAAATGATAACTATCTTCCCCCAGTTTGACTTTACTATTACCTATATAATCCTTCTTTGAAGAGTAATTCTTATTTTGATTTATATAATAAAATGTAACCAATGTTTTAAATTTATGCTTTTGATATTTGAATTTTAGAAAATCCATCCTCATACCTGGATATTAATGATATTCTTCTACATTTTTTTTCTGTTAAAATATTTTAGCATTGCACATTTAGGTTTTTAATCGAAATTGGAGTTAAAAACGGAACATACAATGTAAGGAAACAAGTCAACTTTATTTTCTTCCTTGGTAATACCATTGCTCCAAATAGTCCACTAAGCAAACCGTCCTTTCCTTACTAGTTTGTAGTGTGGTTTCTATTACATATTCATTGCACATCTATAAAATGGGTTGTTTTAGTTTGAGTTTCTCCAAAGACCGAGTCTTACACAAGCCTTTGATTACAGGTAGTGTATTTGGTGGATAAAGGTGTCTTTTGAATCTAGCTACTGTCGAATCCCCCTAGGAAGCTCAGGGAGTCAGAGTAAGTACAGGAATTGATGAGCAAGAGTGAAGTACCGGGCGTGTATACAGTGTAGGCTCCATACACCAGCCATTGGTGTGTTGGTGAGGGTTTAACTGCCTTTCTAGAAACACACACACTCTGGTATTGTTGCAGTTGTAATGCCTGCTCTGTAAATATCCTCACTAGGCAAGATTGCAAACTACTGACTGACTTCAACTTGTTTGCAAAATTGCTGAAATTTTAAGAATGGCCTCTTTTGAGCTGGTAGGAGCCAGCTCCAGTGCACCCCTGGAGACCTGATCCCTAGTTATTGGTTGAGAGTTGTGGCTAAAGAATGTTGATTGGGTAAAGTTACTAGAGATATAATTAGACAAAATTATATATTATATTTGACTCAAAGTAGGCATGGAACCGATGTTAATCAGACATTATTATTAAAAAAAGAATGTATTTTGTTACTTATTGTAGATTCCCTAATTTGAGTTTTTCCAAACATATTATTAAAAAGAATGCATTTTTTTATTTATTGTAGATTCCCTAATTTGAGTTTTTAAAATTCTTTAAAATGAATTTCATCTGCGATTGTTTTGATATAATACTGCCTTAATTTTATTTTATTTTTCTTTTTGAGACAGTCTCACTCTGGCACTCTGAGTAGAGTGCTGTGATGTCATAGCTCATGGCAACCTCAAACTCTTGGGCTCAAAAAGGTATCTTGCCTCAGTTTCTCTATTTTTAGTAGAGACAGGGCCTCACTATTGTTCAGGCTGTTCTCAAACTCCTGAGCTCAAGCAATCCACCTGCTTCAGCCTGCCAGAGTGCTGGGATTTCAGGTGGGAGCCACAGCACCCGGCCTGGCCTGCCAGAGTGCCGGGATTCCAGGGGTGAGCAGCAGCACCCGGCCTGGCCTTAATTGTTGGTCATATTTTTCTCTTCTGTGATTTGAATTGAATTACATTGGCGGTGTTTCAAAAAGAAAAAAAAAGAGAGAAAACCTGGTGTTTGCTCACCAGGCAAATTTTTCATCATTTCAAATCTAAGAACAGTATGAAGACGTTTGTTCTGTGGTGTTCATGAAAGGAGATAATGCCACCATTTTGGCAGACTGAGAGGGGATGATTTGGCAGAAAACTAAACTATAAAGTGTAAGAAAAAATATGATTATCAAATGTAAGAAAATAAAATGTTGAAAATCAGATTAAAAAGTATTTTTAATTGATGATGGCCCATAAGGAATCCAGTGATAACACTGAATTGTGAAAATATTCATGGTGATATAAACAAAGCCAAAGATGGAATAGCCAAAAAACAGGCAAAATAATAGAAACAGTAAATACATATTAAGTAGACAGATTATAAAATATAAATGGGCATACATAGTGGCAGTGGAACTTTAAAATGAAATGAGAATATAATGTGAGTTTTTTTGGCTTTGTTTGGTTTTTTGCCTTTATTAATTTAAAAAAGGCAGTATTGGGTTTTACATTTTTAAAAAGGACTTATTTCAAGATAATTTTATGAAAATATAAATTGTTGGACTAAGAAAAATAGGAAAATTTCAGAAGGGTCAGATACACACACTGGTTTTTGACTCTCAATGATAGTTTAATATTCTTGGCTTTGGGAATGGAGGGGTAAGGATTTTAGGTTGGCTACTTACCTACAAGATGCACCAGGATCACCTGGGGAGTTCATTCTGTGCCCTCCTCCTGGGGTGTGGCTTTATCAGGCTGGGATAGGACCTGGAAATGTGCATTATACAAAATGTCTTCAGATAATTTTCAGCTAAGTTTAGGAATACTCCAACATGCTAAAATATCAAGTATGTGAAGACAAATGAATACTGCAATTTAATTACTTAGGATAAATTGTTCCAGGCTTAGAAGCTTCTAAGGCTATGAAACTCAGGGTGTTTGATGTGCTTGTAATAAAGAGACAGGTTAGAACAATTTCAAGGTACTATGACTCTGAAACACAGATCTGTAAACATCCTTGAGCTCCAAATCATGGTATGGTTGTAATTTTTGTCGTCTTCCTGGAGAATAAACTGTCATTCATTATCTTTCTGTTCAGGTCTGTTCCATAGATGGATTAGAATAATAGATTGTTAGTGATAAAACAACTCCATATCTAACCTGGATGAAAACAATAACGTAATTTTATGTAAATCAATAGATAGATAGTAAATAGGTAGATACCAACTTATTTCCATTGGTGTTCAGAGGTTGGGATGAGAACACGTGCTTCGTCTTTGGGCCTGTGTCTGCCCCGGATTTTGGGTTCTCAGGCTGAAGGTGACAGCCATTGCTAGGGCACAACCACAGGAGAGTACGTCAGGGTCTGGATGAGGTCTCGAGCCTGTGCTCAACTCTCTAGGTGATTATTCAGGCCATTTCTATGAGAATAAAAGAGATGTACTACCAATAACAAAACAAAGTGATTTTTTATTACAGGGCAAAGGAAAAGAAAATGAAATCCAAGTGTCATCAGTCATGAGTTATCAGTGTGTTAACATGGATTCATGCACACAGGCCATTTGAGCTGTGTGTGGTGCTCTCATGATCCACTGAGACCTCCAAGTTCAAGGGGTCCTCTTGCTCACTATTGCCAGTGAGAATCAGAAGCAGCAAGGTTGTTGGGGCCCAGCTATTTTGTGCTCTTCTTAATAGTCATCTTCCTATAGTGGAACAGTTTGAATCATCTCTCCTCTGAAGCAGAACTTCCCACCTGTTTCTAAACCACCACCCTTCTGCTGACTCTGAGAAGCGCCTGCTTGGCCTCTAAGCTTAACATGGGCCCCGGGTTCCTGCTTCCATACTTTCTCTCTTATGGTGGCCCTGGGAATGTGGTAGAATTGGATTTCATCACAGATACTGAATTACGCCTGGTCATCTAACTTATCTAGGCCAAAGGAACGTTGAACAGAAGTGTTATGTGCCATTTTCACGTGGAAACTTTAAGGGACAGTGTGTGATTTACAACAGTCATTTTTTGTCCTGCTTCAGAGACCTTAAAGGTAGGAAGTTTGTTGGTATGAACCTTATGTCAGCAGCATCTTTGAATAAACGTAAGGAGCAGATCCCTCTTACAAATTTGCATTGAACATGAAATATTAAACATTGAAAATTTGAGGTTGTTTATTGCTACAACATCTACAGCATACCTTAGCGCATTCTAACAGACCATATTCTTAGAACTTGGCAATTTCGTACTGCATTTGACAATTTCACCATCTGAAACTGGTGAATTATTCTCTAAGTTGATTTTCAAAAGACTATTTTTCTTGTAGAACACTGTCATTAAATTATAAAATGCTAGTGAAAATAATAATTAAACTGGGTGAGGTGTCACATACCTATAGTCTTAGCCACTGGGGAAGTTGAGGTCAGAGGATCGACTGAGTCCAGGAGTTCTACTGGGTGACCGAGCAAGACAAACCTTTACTCTAAACCAGAAAAGCAATTTAAGTTATTTAAGACACTGTTTGCATGAAAGTTCAAAGGCGCATAAAATAGTCTTTGGCATCCTACCTGTGTCTCAAAACTTATAACTTTGTTTAAAGTTATAGCACTTAAAAAAAATCAAACAGGAAAAAGTTGTATAAATGTGAAATATATTTCTCACCATTTTAAAGGTATAAAAGTTTTTCTTGTGAAATGAATATTTGAGCCTGGTTATAAAGCAGGACAAAATAAAGGTATGGCTGTTGCCACGAGACCTACAAAATCAGTACAGAGGCTCAATGGTAATCATTTCAATTTTTCTGATCTTCTCATTTCCATTTTTTCATTTCAGGTTTTTATTTGCCTTTGTAGCATCTTACCCAAGATTCAAGCAAGAGCTGTCTTAGTAAAGTTGCAAATTAGAGAAGTTTGGCTTTTGCTGTCTCTGACTCATCTCCTTGCCCCCTGCCCTCCTCCCTGTCAACCTTCCTTTCTCTGAGATTTTCACACATACAGATGCAGTCCGGATTCAGCTTCCAGGTCTAACGCCAGTAATTTACACCTTCACACAAATTCATGTTCGTAGTTTTCCTTTTCTCGGAATCCAGGCATTTTAAACGTGTCAGTGGTGACAGAAGAGCCTATGCATGTTATTAGGGGGAAACGTCAGATGTTAGATGGGAGAGAGGGATTTGAGGGAAGGAGGGGGGCTCTCTAGCATCCCTCAAATCACAGCCTGTGACGGAGACTTTCAGCCCGCAGATGTGGGCAGCCTGCCTTTGAGGTTTAGAGACAGCAAGAGATGGTGCCAAGACACTCATTTGCATAAATATTTTTATTTGCATTCAAGGGTGTTTCAACTGACTTTCTAACCTTTTAGAAAACAGCATTTTAGATTCTTTGCAACACACAGTAGCTCAGTGTGAAATTTATAGAATTTAAACAAAAACTCCCTCTGGCTTGCATAACTGAACATTTGATTAAAATTACAGAAAGCGAACTGCAGGCAGCCCCTCCCAGCTCCGTTAGCCACACCTGCTGAAGTAAGCCTTTAGAAGTCAGACAGAATTGGAATGTCATGCTCTGGGGGAAACAGACACAACACAAAATTAAATGACGGGCATGAAGGGGAGAGCTCATACCGGGCGGGCTACGCTCAAGCCCATTAGTGAGCAGAGGAGCCTTCAGGAAACAGGAAAAGAGGGGCTTTGTGGACTTGCTTGCTCACATTAGCCCAACAATCTAGGCGCAGTAAAATTGCGGGTAACACAAAGGTTTAACATTAACTAATATAGATGTTATCATTCAATTTAAAATTTATTTAAATAGCAAAATAGCACGCACATTTGGAAAAGTAAAAAGAGAGAAAATTCCTATAGTAAGACCTTGGTTTACAAACGTTTAGAAATAAAAAAAAAGTTATGTGGCTTGGCTTAATTTCAAGTTTAAAAGCTAAGGCTTTTATTTATTTATTTTTTCTTGAGACAGAGTCTTACTTTGTCACCCTCGGTAGAGTGCTGCGGCATCATAGCTCACAGCAACCTCAAACTCTTGGATTCAGGCAATTCTCTTGCCTCAGCCTCCCTAGTAGCTGAGGGACTACAGGCACCTGCCTGGCTATTTTTTTTTTGGTTTACCAGGCCCAGGCTGGGTTAGAACCCACCAGCCCTGGAGTACATGGCTGGTGCCCTAACCACTGAGCTACTTGTACCCAACAAAGCTAAGGCTTCTAAAGTAAGTGTAAGTTAGATGTATTGGGAATTAGACATATATAAAATGATCTCCCTAAATTCTCAACAAATCTTTAAATATGTAACTAATTTAATTTAGGTGAAAAACAAATATTTCCAAAGAGGTGTTATAATATCACTTAAGCATCAAAACAAAACTTTTTTTTTTTTTGGAAGTTAAACACGTGCCATATTAAACTCGTGAAAATATTCTTGGTACTTTCCTATTTTCGCAGAAAAATTACTGATATCATTTTGGACCAATGCCAGTGTTGATATCAGTCAGTATTAGTTTTAGCTCAGTAAGTTATAGGTAGGCCGTAAGCCACACTCATACTGTGTTATTGATTATGTCTTCCTTTGTTATCATTAGTTAGCCAATCATCATTACTATAATTAAGTTAGGGGTTAAGAATGGTGTTATTGCCTACTGCTTAAAGTAATGATGGGTATTACATTTTATTTATCTTTTTTTTTTTTTTGCAATTTTTGGCCGGGGCTGGGTTTGAACCCACCACCTCTGGCATATGGGGCCGGTGCCCTACTCCTTTGAGCCACAGGCACGGCCCCCTTTTATTCATCTTTTTATTTCAAATTAATGTTACAAAGTTTGTGTTGTTAGGTGAGGTCCCTGTCGTAGCTGTGTCATGCACCCAGGAGGAGTGCCAAATACCCTTACATCGTGCCCATTAGGTGGGGGCACAGGCTATTAAGTTTTAAATATTCAAATTATTTAAATAATAGATTTAACAAATGTTTAACTTATATTTTACTACTGAAATATTCTTCTTGAACAAATGGTTTGTTTAGTCCATTCAATATGACATGCTGTCCACAAAATCAAAATTCTTATACTTTGTCCTTGAGAGGGATTAGAAAAGTAGAACATGAGAGTCTCCAGTGTAATCTAGCAAAGAAGTATTAAAGATGAGAAAGAATTCTGAAGATTTTTTGTTTTATCTGTGCAGGAGTTGTGGTACCATTTGTTGAAATTCACACATCTCATTAATTTCAATAAGAACAAAGATGCAAGTGATTATAGAAACATTAGCAACTCATGGGTCAGCAGAAATACATTTTTATAAATAGTTACATCAGAAAATCTTTATTTCAAATACATGCTTTAATAAAAATTCTCATACACATTCACGCTGGAATACATATGTCTAACTCACAGGCCTTCTCAGTGATTTGGGCAAGGATTAGAATTGACCTGTGGGAGATGGCAGGCGCCGCTCCTGCTGCCACTCCTCAGAAAATAGTGATGCTGGAATCATTAGATGAAATTTCTTACCACTTTCGGTCCTCTGGGATTAAACTTTAGGATTCTTCTGTTATTTGCTGGGAAGAACTTTCAGCTAGAATTTTAGAATACATTTCTGAATCTAGGTTAGGTAGGTTAACTCAGGTCCAGGAAAAGAATAGGGAAATTAAAACTTCAGTCTACAAACTACTGAAGTACAGGGCAAATGTGGTAAAGGAGGGTATGGTCTTTAAAGGAAAATATAAAACATTTAGCCTGTCTATGTAAGATTACTGAACAAGAAAATCACAGAGGCTCAGAGACAGAAACACACTGAGGTTTTAGTTCCAGCCCACTGTGTTCACGCACTTGTCGGGGTACAGAATTCAAGATCAAGGTTAGATGGGGTGTGGCTCTCTGAGAACCTATAGAGCAAAGAAATGGAAAGCGTACTAAAGTTTGCAAACAAGTTTTTGTTTTGGCTTCTTAGGGATCTTGAAAGGTGCAACTTTCTTCTGTGTAGAACATTTCCTTTAGAAAATCATTTGCATAGTTACTAGGAATTAGATGTAATAAACAACTGTCATTAAAATACACCCCAAATCGGATCTATCAGTTTGAGTTAAATTACATTCCACTTAGAATTTATAACTCTGTGTTATAAAGTGCTACTCTCTATGTGTATAAAATGGAGAGTCATTAAAATCTGGAAGATTTAAAGTGCTTATTAGGTTTTGACTTGGTTGATTCTCTAATGAAGTTAATGAGCCTCGGAATTTATAGGATGTATTGGAGAAGGTTCTAAAATGAATTTTTGTCGACTTACTACTCCAAATCAGTGATCGTGTGTTAACAAGCCGTTCTTTGAATAGATATTAGGCAAATAAAATAAAGCTTCAGAATTGACAGCTTTGTCATTTACATAAGCTATTTATCAGCACTTCACTTGTGTTTTGAATTCAACACTATTTCTACTTACATTAGTTCAAAAACGACTCACTGTCATTAACTTTTTGTAGAAGGAAAACAAATAGTGTGAATGTATTCCTGTATGAGATTTTATCTGGCTGCAAGCATGTTTTCTTTCCTCAAGTGGGTTTTTTTAGGGAATATACTCACTCATTCTATTTCATTGGTTTAGGGTACTGTATTTGAAAGCTGGTGAGGGTGATGCCTGTGGCTCAAGGAGTAGGGCGCTGGCCCCATATACCGGGGGTGATGGGTTCAAACCTGGCCCTGGCCAAAAACTGCAAAAAAAAAAAGAAAGCTGGTGAACTTTTTACCTTATTTATGAATTTATTATTCACATGTATGCCTAACTAAATTTCATTTGGAGTTGACAATATGACACAAAATATATAAGCTGATGGGGACCCAGCCCACTTGGATGTAACACGTCTCCACATCTGCACACCAAGAATGAAGGTTGCACATTTCTCCTTCTTTGGCAAAGCCAACTAATTAGAAGAGCAGCCGAATGATTTGTTATTTGTATCGAGTTGATTAGAGCCAACAAGAAGAATACCAAGTTCCCAGTGTCCGAGATAGTCATAAATATTTGGGTGAATTTACATATTTCTACTAGGTAATGACAACAAAATCTTCCTGCAATTTCTTCCTTTCCCCTAACCAGCATCCCACAGGTCTCCTAAGTCTGCCCTCCCTAAAACCATAGGAAGCCTGTACTTCTGACTCTTTGCATTATAAAGTACTTATAATATGGAGAGCTAAAAGATTCATTTCTGTTAGAAGTCCCTAGTGATTTTGTTTTTATGTCAAGCTGTTTTTAATCTCCTTTTAAAATGGTGTCATTTTGGATTTTTTGGCTGTTTTTGTTAAAATGAACTTTTCCCTTGTTCTTTATCTCTTGGCTTTTATTTCATTTTGACCTAATTCTTTCTTTTTTTCTCCCAAGTTTACTTTGACTTGCCTTTTGTCAGAGGGGATTAAAAGCATAACGGGATCTGTGCCTTTTCTAAACATTAGTGGTCTTTTCTTCTTTTACTTAACTCTCCATTTTCATGGAATTATCAACTTACACTTCCTTAGAAACTTTTCTGGATAATTCTTCCCCTTTTATGCTGTATTAGTTATTAATTGCTACATATCAAACTTCCTCTGGAACTAGCTGCTTACTACAGTAATGCACGGGTATTATTTCACACGGTTTCTGTGGGCCAGGAACTTGGGAATCCAGCTTCTCTGGATGGTTCTGATCAGGGCTTTCTCATAAGTTCTAGGCAGAATGAGCAAAGGCTTGACTGAGGCTGGAGGAGCCACTGCCAAGACACCTCGCTCAGGTTCCTGACCAATTGGCAGGAGGCTTCTCTCCTTGACGTGAATTCTTCAGAGAGCTGTTTGAACTCCTCACCATACAGCGGCTCATTCCCACCAGAGTAAGTTATCCAGGAGAGAGGAAGATGTCTCATGACCTAGCCTCAGAAGTCACACTATAGTTTACCAAGTTCAGTCCTATTCAGTATAGGAGAGACCCACACAGGGTGTGATATCAGCAGGCGGGAATCACTGAGCGATATCTTTAAGACAAACCACAAAAACATATAAGGTATGGTGTTCCTTTGTCTCTGTTCTGATCTTCCAAGGTTTGTCAGTTGGATAGTTTTTATTAAACATCCACCTTCCCTTTTCATCTCTTTTAAACTTTTATCTCCCTATAAAAATAAGTCTATCTTTGCATTTTATTATCTTATAATTTGAAAACCTTTAATATCAGATGCACAGAATTATGGTTGATCCAAATCCATTTTTTATAGGCAATGAAAGAAATTCCCATCTCACATCATCTCCTTTTAGCACCGTTTCTTATCAGCATCCATATTAACTTGTTCTCCCAAGAGAGGCATTCAATTAAAAAGTGAGTGAATGATAACATGTAATATTTTGTATGTGTTGTTGGTCAAGGGATTAGCATAGTGTCTGGGAACTAATGCCTGGCAGCTGAATGTTACAATCTGACTTCTCCTTTTTTATTTCAAGAAAATTTTTTTTTTTGAGACAGAGCCTCAAGCTATCCCCCTGGGTAGAGTGCCATGGCATCACAGCTCATAGCAACCTCCAACTCCTGGGCTCAAGCGAGTCTCCTGCCTCAGCCTCCCAAGTAGCTGGGACCATAGGCGCCCGCCACAACGCCTGGCCATTTTTT
>CAUYQV010031698.1:0-57370 GCA_963574575.1 Galagoides demidoff | reverse complement strand
TTGCAGGAAAGGTGAGGGGTGTGTGGGCTTCACTCAGCTGTCAGAAACCCTAGAGCTGAGGCATTGTGGCTGTTTCTCTGCACTTAGCCCTGGGCTTACCATTTTATCTCTTGTTATTAGAGATTGAATAGTCCTAAAAGGCGAATAGGGCCAGAGAGGGGAGGGGTAGTCTTTCTGGGTATACTGAGTTTATTGTCCAACTTTTATGAGTGCAAATTCCCAATGTCCTCCTTCATAACCTACTCGTCAAGCTATATGCTCTGACTAGGGGCTTGGACACCCCGGTGCATAGTTTCCCTGTCAACATGGCTTCGGGGTCTGCAAATCTTCACATCCAGGTCTACTACTTCCCTTCCAGAGTCTACCAAGGCAGGTGATTTTAGTTCATTGGCCGATGAGTATACTTTCTTATTTAGTGGAATAACGAAGGGGATTGAGGAATAAGTTTGATCAAAAGTGGGGCAGCTGGTTCTGCCCTGGTTTCTGAATTAAACTGCCTTGCAAATGGCCACTTTAGTCCTAGAGACAAAGAGTAGGGAGAGGGCAAAGATCAGGTGTGAATTGATTTGGGCATCTGGGAAGCCCTCTCAAAGCCCAGTCATCACGACAGCTTCATCATCGCATAGAAGGAACAGTAAATTATACCCTGGCCAGAAGTGCTTTCCATTCACTAAGAAAATGAGAAAAGATTATAAACTGTTATTTTGTAGGGGTGAAGGTGGGTGTTAGTGCCAGACTGTGACTAGTGTGGAGGCTGGCACTTAGGAGGAGCTGGGCCGTGGTACTGCATGTTGTATAAATTGCCATGACCTTGAGTTATGTAATTCAGTTCTCTTGGTCCAAGGACATATATCTAAACATTAAAGTCATTGGATGTGCTGGTAACATGACAAAGGAATTTGATACTCTAATGAGGCCTTTTGTATAAATACAGAGTAGACATAAAGTTCATGCGATTTAAAGTTACAACTATTTCAAATTGTATAAACTTAATGTCTACCCTGTATATAAGGTGAAAACACGGTATCAATATTTTGGATCCTTTAAGATTGAATTAGAATAGTTTTAAGAGTAGTGTTTTGTCATAGGTCTACTTTTAGATTGTGATTCTTTAAATTTTTGTTCTTATTACAAACATGCTATATCTTGGCTCAGTACTTGTACGTCAGTGGTTAAGGGCACCAGCCACATAAATCTAGGCTGGTAGGTCTGAACCCAGCCCAGGCCTGCTAAACCATGACAACTACAACCCGCCAGGCGTTGTGGCAGGTGCCTGTAGTCCCATCTACTTTGGAGGCTGAGGCAGGAGAATTGCTTAAGCCCAAGAGCTGAAGGTTGCTGTGTAGGCTGTGATGTCATGGCACTCTACCAAGGGAGACATAGTGAGATACTGTCTCAAAAAAAAATGCCATCGCTTGTATAAATTGTAGAAACTTCCACTTAATCCCAAACTCAAAATAAGTAACTCTATGAAACAAAGATAATTACCCCAATTTTATTATATAAACTTCCTAGTCTTATATACATGCAAACCCTTCTTTTAACAAAAAGATCATATTTCACATTTTGCTGATTTCTTTGTTGACTCACATGTATGTCCCCAAATGTGTTTTGTATTTTCTTTTAAATTAACGTTAACCAAATCATTTGTACCCTCATATTAATGTGAAAAAATTAATATTTTTATTTTAGTTTTTAAACCTGCATCCCTGGCAATTATTGTGTCATTTTAATGAGTAAATATTTCATCAGTCTCTTTAATCAGTCTATTATGTGTATAGACTATTCTGTACTCTTTTGGTAACAGAAAAATTTTTGTGATAAATATCTCTGCAGTAAACGGTTGTGTATGTATATACTATGTTTCTAGTTGAGGGATTTGTAAAATTTGGAAACAAATTATAGATTTTTAATAGAATATGCCCCCAGAATACTTCTGCTTTGCATTCACATCAGTAATGTTTGAAAACTTTTCTTCACTGATTGGATCTGGAAACTGTTAGACATCTTTTCCAATCAGACTGTTGAGAATGTATCTATCCTGAGCTTTATTCATATGCAACCGCCAGTTGTATTTGTTTGCTCAGAACGTGCTTGCCTTTCCTTGCTACTTTTCCTACCAGAGTGTTTATTCCTAAAAATGCTAAGAGCTCTTTGCACGCCTCCTGCTGTTTCAGAACAAAAATCCTCTGGGAAAAGAATGACGACCTTTCAATTGAACTATGTCCTGTGCTCATTCAATTAAATCCAACAAATACCTTTTGGGTGCCAGGCATTGTGCTAGACAACAAGCATATAGTTTAAGAAGAGATACTCACTTTGCTCTCAAAGATTATGTGTTTTAGGGCGGGAAGATGAAAAAGGCAAATTAAATTTTCTGTTAGGTGCTTTGAATAAAGGTAGAACGGTGCACCTAACCCATTTTTAGGTAGTTATGGGGTTATGGGGGTTTCTTTGAGAAAGAGTTGAATTCATGGAGTCTTGAGGGATGAATAGTAGTTGGCCAGACATGGAGATATGTACATATGTGTGCGTGCATGTGCACACATGCCAGCGAAAAGAATGGTATTAACAAAGCTTTACTGTAGTTATTACAATGGTGTTTACACATCAAGAAATGCCAGGTAAATGCGTGGAATTGCATATTCTACAATATGCTGGAGCTCCCAGTGGGAGTATAGTAGGGCAGGGGTTGGGTTGGTTAGCAAGAGAATGAGGCTGAACAGCAAGATGTAGCTAGATTATGTGGCATTTTCTATGGCATACTGGATGATTTAGACGTGTTTGTCTGATATTCTAGCATCGCCACTGATGGTTTTCAAATAGTGAAGTGATAGGACAGTGAGGAATAGTGAAGGTCGGGAAAGGATTTGGGGCTGAGGGCAGATTCCAGCTATGCCTGGAATCTGAGAGAGGGTTTAGGAGGCTCTTGAAGATAAAGCCTAATATGAATATGGATAAATGAACAGATTAGAGTGATAAATAGAATCAATGGGCATTGTTTGCTGACAGGGATGAGGATAGGGGAGCCAAAGAAGTATCCATGTCACAAACGGAGAAGAGGAGGGGGCCTCTTAAGAATGAAGACGGTTTGAAGAGTACAGTTTTGGATAGGTTAAGATTTCAGTGGTGGTTAGTCTGATATGTGGATCTGAAGCTCAAATAAGTTTTTAAGGGAAATACAGAATTTTAGAGTTATGAACACATTAACTGCAATTGGAATGCGGGCATAGATGATGATGCCAAAGATAATGCTATCATACAATAAGAAAGGCCAGAACAAAAAGCTAAGGAGGCTCGTTATTTAAATAATAAGGAAAGGTAAAAATTGAGATGCAGTATTTAGAAAAAGTAAATACTGCAAGGAAAACGTATGGAGAACAGCATGTTGGTGGGTGCCACGTGGTGTAGATTAATCAAACAAGACGAGGGACATGAAGCCTCCTTTGGGTTTTAGCAATGAGGATATATATATATAGTTTTGACTTGTTGATAAGTATTTGGGTAGAGATGAATGTGATTCTAAAGGGATAAGGGTTGAATGGGCAATAGGGAGATGAAGAAAGGAAATGTGGTTATCTCTGTAAGGAAGATTGGTTCTGGAGGGATGAGAAAGAGGGGGGAGCTGAAAGTCAGATGAGGAAGAAAGAGGGAGAGAGGGGGCCCAGGCTGTGGAGATGACATAGGCTGATGAAGACAGAAGATGCAGATGAGGACCTCCTGAAGGCCACGGGGCTGGCTGGAGGGGCTGACGCAACTGGGATCCAGAATTCAAGTGAATTCAATCGTCTCAGACCATAGAAATCTACACTTTTTGTGATAGAAGAAAATAACAGAGGACTGGCGTGGATGGGCGTGGTGACAGGGAATTGAGGGCCTTGCCCTGTGCTGGTTTCTACTTTGCACAGTGGGAGACATTTCTCTGCTGGGCATTAGAAGGGAGGTGGTTGCTGGGAGGCTTGAAGGAATTGGAGGAAGTTTTGCAGTTGCTATGGAGAGTGGAAAAGGGAGCCGCACAGGGATGGATCAGAAGATTCTCAGCACTGAGGGTCCTGTCAAGCTTAAAGCTGATGAATTTTAAGTGACAATCTCTTCATGGCTTTGCGACTTTTTTTTCCCCCCACTACCTGAGAATGCAGACTCCAGTTGAGAGTGGCAGAAGATTGACGAGGCAAAGGGACAGCGTGGTTGAAGTGATTAAGTCTGGGTTCAAGGTTGGGCAGGGAGGAGATGATGCTAAGAGGGCAGGAAAAAAGATCAGGAAAATGGAGAAGGGTCAAGAGACTGCAGGGTGGCGTGAGGTTAGAGACCGGGTGTGGTGCATGTGGTGGAAATAAGTAGGACAGGGGAGATTTGGATTTCAGAATCATATGGTTCAAAAAAGGGTAATATTCAATATGCTTAACTGGCATGATGTTGCCAAGGTCAAATCGGCCGACAACTAGTCCAGCCACACTGGCATGTAGCAGAATGCGGATATGATGGGGTCCGTGTTATCATTTTGGGAGAACTGAGGCAGGATTATAAGGTTGAGTCCTGGATGAATCACTCCTGTGAACACTGAATTTTCTCAGATCTGTTGATGTGACTTGGGAATGAAAAGGAAAATCGTGGGTCTGATAACATTGGGAGGTGACTGCTGTCGATATCACTCCAAGGTATTGATATTTCTGGGCTGTGTGACGGTGACAGGAGAAAGACTATACCAAGATGGCCTGAATCTCATTCAGATGCTTTGAAGGGCAGTGGCAGAAAGAGGCATGTGGCTCCCTTTTGCCAACCTTGAGATTTGGAATTATATGCATCCATCTGGAGGATTGCATGAGACCATGTTGTCTGAGAATCAAGTTTACCGAAGACAAGAAACTGGAGGAAATACTTAAAAACGAGGTTGGAGATATAGTAAAATTTGTTTACCCTGGAATGGGCAGGAGAGGGGTGGGAGATTGACTCAGGGAGGAATATACAACCCCATGCGAGTGTGCAGACAGGGGCCTGTATTTTGAGCAGTGACTTGGGATAACCGGGATATAAGGCACGAAGGGATTAGCAGGCTGCAAGGTTTCCAAATCATTGGTCCCAGCAGCCTTCCTGATGGACAGGGGCTGGGGAGGGGGAGAGGAACTCAGGCAGGAAGTGATCTGTGGCTTGCAGAGACTGTGCTTCCAAGAAATCCCAGGACGAGCGAGCAGGTCATCACTGGAATCGGTTCCAGGGCTTTGACCATATGTTGGAAACATCTAGTCTCTTGTGGGGCATACATTGCATCTGGTTTTCCTGCAGTAGACTACACCTGCAGAGTGACTTCATTGTGTTAGAATGGAGACCAGTTCACTGTCAAGTGGAAGCCACAACCCCCTTACAACCCAAGGGGAGCAGAGACGCATTCACTGGCAGGCAAGGATCTGAACGAGTGAGTTCAGCCTTGCTGCGTGTTGGCTATCAGGCACAGTGTCCGGAAACACATCCGTGCTCGGCTGACATTTATGCAACCATTGAGCTATGATTAGTTATTAGCAAAATGGAGTGATGTGTGTTAACTCTTCTGTATTTTTTTGGGGGGGTTAGACAAGATATTTATTTTGAAATTTCAAATTACGTTAGGAGAAGTGGTTTTTACGTTTCTGGTGTATGAGCTGAAAAGGAGTTCATAAAGGTTTTGCTAGATCCGCCAAACTCTACAACAGACGCTTGTGCATCAATATTGTTCCTGTAATAGCAGGACTTTTGTCCTCCCACTACCTTCCCTAGCCGTGTTCACAAAGAACAAAACTTTACAGCTTAACCAACAAAGATGTATCATATGTGATAATTCAAAAGCAAAGTTTCCGTGAAGACAGGAGGTAGCAGGCTGAGCAGCCAGCGCTCATTAACCCGACCTCTCCACGGCTTCTCCTTACCAGTCATTTCCTGTGTGCCCACCCTGTTATTTTCTTCACTTTTGCCTCTCTTTCTATTTATTGGACACCCCCCTTGATCTAATACCAAACTTAGCCAGTCCGTCTGTAACTCAAGCGACAGTCTGACCACTTCCTGATAAGAACAGATGGTTAATATTGTCAGAGTAATTAGTGAATACAAATACATATAACAATGAAAGACAATTTATCAAATCATGGAGCAGTTAACCCTGGTTAACTCATTGGTTAAAATTTAGTGCTAAACTTTAGCGACAATTCTAGGCCTTGTTAATTTACCAAGTTGTCTGAACATAGTAAAATTAATTTTGTACATTTTTATTAACAGAACATAATGCAGTGGTTCTCAACCTTCTTAATGCTGCAACTTTTTAATACAGTTCCTGTGGGTTACAACCCACAGGTTGAGAACCACTGTTTTAGTGTAATCAGCATTACAAATAGACTGACCCTAATCAATAAATAATATTCACTTGGTTCTCTTCCTTGAATAATTCTCTTACTGTGTTTTTTTAAAATCAATTTATCCTTAAATGGCCTTATGATTTCAATGAAAGTTCTTAGCTTTTACTCAATGAATAATCTATCCAATTGGGAAGCTCTTCATAAGTCATAATACATCTCGAAGATTAATCCATGCCTTCTACTTAGCCTAGTTGCCTTAAAATGCAATACGATTATTTAGGAGTTGAATATGCCATCAGTGTTACCAACAAAACGAGCATAAAGCCTATAAGAAAAAATGTCTTTTCCTTCCTCTGTGCCTCACAGAGGTCATATGAACGTTCCCTATTCTCTACATTTTGCAACGAGAGTCCTTTTGGGTTCAAATGGCAGGAGACGGGGGGATTTAGGCCATTGATATACTTGTAAAATAAATCTCCAGATTTTACAATTCCATCTTCTCTATGAGAACGTGTTAAAAGGGCTCTTCAATTTTTCTTTAGCAACATCTCGGTCCCCCGTAGAAAAAGAGATGCAGGATGGTAGTTCTCCTTACAAAGCACCAATTCAATCTGGAAAGACTGGAAGGAATTCCTCTTCCCCAGTAACGTACCCCAGAAAATGAACTCCACGGGCAAGAGGGACAGAGTTTGTCATGATTTCCTTGAGTTGCATTTTAAATCAAAAGGTCTGGGTAATGTATCAGTTTTGATTGATATGTACTTTTTTACAAAAGAAAACAGTGTAATAGTTAATAGTAGAAACGTGCCACCCTAAAGCGTCGTATAATATGAAATTCATTTAAAAGTACTTGTAATTCATAGTGACTTTTAACTGATAAACTTGGGTAAAGGACGTGGAGTATTGTTATCCTCGAATGTCTGAGAACCTAGGGCATATTTTTTTGTCAGAAAATTTTCTTTGTCCCTTCAGGATGTTGTTCTGAAAATTGTTCCTCTCGCACTCTTTTGATTTTATAGTAAAGTAGTGGTTTGGGTCTCTAGGTGGTATCTGACCCTGGCCTTCAAGTTTTGGGGGGTTTAAAATAAACCAAAGAGCCAGGGGGATTGGAGTTCGGGGCAGAGCTTGAACATGGGGAAGGAGAGTTAGTGAACTAAGGATACGAGGACACGTGATGGAGCCCACCTCGCACCTGGTCACGTTCTCACTGCGTTCTGGCTCACCTGTATGATGGCTTGCGTACACTTAGCAGATATCTAGATATGTGTGTTGATTAGTCTCTCTTGTTTTTTTATTTTGGCTGAGGGCTGGGTTTGAACCCGCCACCTCTGGTGTATGGGGCCAGCGCCCTAACCCTTTGAGCCACAGGGGCCGCCCTTGATGAGTCTTTCATGGCTCACGTTAGCAACAGAAAGTAATAGCTACTGTACGCTTTGCTCAGGGCCTGTGCAGGAATGAAACGTACTGCGTGGTGTGGTTATGCCCTGGCGTATTTAAGGATACCCGAAATGACACCTGGAATTAGTTCTTCTCTCCTCCATGGCAACGTAGCTTCCATTTTCCACCTTGCTGTCGTGGCTGGGATCTGAGCACCCTATGGTGGGTAAAGTCGTGGATTAATTTGTGCTGGTGGACAAATTCCCTGCTTCCTCCACTGGCAAGCGCTTACTGCACGCCAGCTTTGTGTTAAGTGCTGGGAATACAGGCATGACTAAGTCCTTCTCGCCTTGCAAGCAGCCAGCTGTGCAGTTTGCTACACATGTTCAGCTGTGCGGAGGGAGGTTTCCAGAAGGTTACATGGGCTTTGGCAAATGACAAAGAGCTAGAGAAGACTACTCATTAGAAGGAACTATTCTATAGAGGGAATTACCTGGGTGAAGGTAATACAAGACAGTAACAGGGCAGATAAAATCACGTCTTTGGGGGATTAATAAGATGTCAGCATCAGGATCACTAGTGCGTGGTGTGGTATGAAGAGCCAATGTTTCATATTTAAGGGGCTTAAAAGTGAGATGCTTGACTTTTGTGTTCTAAGCTGTGAGGACCTACTAGAGCAGTGTTTTTTAACCTTTTTTTTTTCTTTATCTCATGGCACACTTGAACCTACCATTAAACTTCTGTGGAGCACTTAAAATCATGTCGATCAAGAGAAAAACGAAAAAGTATATTTACTGTTCTCTGAACTTCTTTCAAAAACAAATGGATGATCTTTAAAAATTTCCAACTGTGGCACACGGGTTGAAAATCACTGTACCAGAGCAGGGTTGGGAGATCGTCAAGCTTGCTCTTCACCGGCATCTTTCGTGGTGGTGAGAAGGTCTCTAGGGTGGAGGAATTGATTCAGCTACATCCGAATAGTTGAGACTTGGGAGGGTCAAAGCATCCTCCATGGAGCAAAAGTATTAGCATCCCTTGGGAGAGCTTTAATGCTCAGGGATGACCCAGACATGCTCAGTCATTGTAAGAAGGACCCTCAGGTGATTTGTGTGCATGGGGAATCTGAGGTGCACGGAGTTAGGAGGAATGTGGTGGCTCTTACACCCTTCATGTCTGATCCCACAGGGAGGATGACCTGATATTCTTCTGTCATCCCACAGGCTCATGGGCCATTTCACCATCTTTTTGGAAAAGATGATAGAGATTTAAAATACGCATATATGTCAGTAATTTGAGAAATACTATCCTTTGGAGCCAGGGCTTTTCAAAATGTTTTAAATTCATGGATTGTTAATGGGTTCAGGGAGGCGCACACACAGCAGACAAAAGATGTTTTCAGCCAATTATTCCTGTGCTATTTTATTTCTTAAGCTTGGCAATGGGAAGCCAAGTGTTCATCAGAGGATAATTTGCCATTTTTTTGTTGTAATATTTTGTAATTCAAATTTATAAAATCATCAACAATAATCTACAAGATCTACAAAACGAAAAACGGCAACAAAATCATCCTATATTGGGACTCACTTTTTTTTTTTTTTTTGCAGTTTTTGGCCGGGGCTGGGTTTGAACCCACCACCTCTGGCACATGAGACTGGTGCCCTACCCTTTTGAACACTGCCCATGTTGAGGGTGGGAGCAGAACCTAACTAGTGGTGACCACTTTCAATGTAAATGCTAATAGTTTATATTTGAGCGCTCAACAAATGCTGTTGTCAGGGTACTTGCTATATGCTAAACACTCTTTTAAGTGCTTTATATATAACACATTAAATTCTCAGTTACTCTTGGAGGGGAGAATTTTTGTCCCCGTTTCACAGGGGTATTTTCGTACGTGAAAAAACTAAGGCGTGAAGATGTTTGGGCCAAGGCTGCAGAGATAGTTGAGGCACTAGGATTTGAACTCAGTTCACAGAAATGCCAGGTATAAGCTCTCTAACATCAACAAAAGCATTGCACGCAACCTTTGCATGCAAATAAAATTGATAGAATAGGATGAGGAAAAATAATGTACCTCCTCCCCCCGGCCATGTCTAAGTAAAGCAAATGCAACATAGTTTTGGCCTTTAAGGGACCATTTTTGTTCTTTTTGTTAGCTGTTCTGTGCATTTCTGAACTTACATGGCATATTAGAATGCAATTTGGAAGGAGAACTCAATGCAACTGAGAAAATGCTCCCATTTGACTTTAAAAATGGGAAAATCCAATTAAAAAAATTATGTAAGGCTTCTCTTGAAAAACAAGAAACCAAAAACACACCACAGAAGCTCCCCTTTTTGTGTGACTGGACTCACACCCCTTCTTCAAGATTCAGCTGTCTTGCTGCTGTGAATCCTTTTACTATTTCCCGAGCTGGGGAGTTCTGGCTCTCATCCCCTCTACTTGTGATGATAGCAGCTGACCTTCATTGAGCCTAACTCTATCGAAGATGCTGTAAGGAAGCTGTTCTCTTACTTTGTCACCTTATAGCAACTCTGAGACCCCTCTCACTATCCTCACTTTACAGAGGAAGAAAATGATGTGTTTTGAGGTTAAGTCAGTCCTCTGATGCGATGCAGTTCTTAAGTGGCAGAGCCAGAATTCTGCTTCTGATCCAGGAGCTGGGTGGTTGTAACTGCAGAGCCATCTGCCTGCCTTGTCTTGCTGACTCAATGGTCTTTTCCCTCTCTTCTCTAACTCATTCACTTAAAGCCTTGAAGGTGTTACTTTAGTGCTGGGACATACAGGAGAGCAAGCACATTCCCTGCCCCCTGGGTGCTGCCCATGTAGGCAGAGGATGGTAATATCTTCCAACAAGTGAGAAGGATATCAAGAAATATGCAGACAGGAGAAAGCACAGTTCCTCCCAGGACTGCCTGTGGGCTAGAGCATAGAGGTCGCTGCACAGGGAGAAAGTTCAGTCTTGAGAGAGCTGAATCACCTGCAGACCAGAAAACTCCTTCCAACTTCCTAAAGGCGTTTTAATGGGAGCCACTGGATGGTTTTAAAGAAACTTGGAAAATATAGACTTAAATCATCTTCATGTCCATACTGACAATTAGTGACTCCAGAGGAACTCAAGTGTTTAAAGAATAACAATGAAAGACATGGGGGGGAAGCCAATAAAACGTAACACTTTATTTATCTTAGAAGGAATTCACCAAAGGCTTCATATTATGCTACGGCATCTTTAATTATAAAAATAAGCAAATAAAATAACTTGCATCTGTCATTACCATGATATGTTTCATACCCTTTATAAGCACATGGAGCTTAAAAATGTAATTTAACAATAAATAATGACATATACCAGATATGCTCACTGTTTATTCCAGTACTCAGCCAAAAACCTAAATATCATTTAAATTATAAATACATAATGCAAATATAATGGCACAAACATGTCTAAAGTGCAACCAAATCACAAGAGAAGAATCATGCAAACTGGTCTAGGTCAGCCCCCGAATCACTCTGTTCAGCAAACATGAGATGAAGCTTTGGAAGTTTAAGGGGGATGGGGAGGGCAGGGAGGGGAGGGCAGGGGACAGAGAAGCAAAAAACTAGCAACACTGTGAGAACTGCTTCTTTCCATATGTGTAGATATATGTATTGTAGATACATATATGAATATCATCCTGGGGAGAAAAGGTGGGTACCACGGTTTGAAGAGATCACAGCAAAATAAAGTCTACTAGACTGAAAGAAGAGAGAATTTTGCTAGGAATACTCATGAACTACTCATTGCATGGAGGGGGGCGGTCCTGGCTTAGTGGGTTTACGAAATGGACACAACATACAAACTTTAATAGCTTTTCTGGTTCAGAGAAATCAGCCTTGCCTGGGGGTGGGACGTCTGGGAGAGGGAGGGAGGAGAGTCTAACTTAGAATATGGCCTACCTGATTTCCAAGAGGCTAAGGCAGTGTCCATATGTTTGGGGACCTGGGGATGGGACAGTTCTGAGTATAAAAATGCCCTTAACAATCTGATGTCAGCACGCTTGGAGGCTGTGTGGGAATAAAGGCAGCAACGTTTGTGCTGCTGCTGCTGCGGGGTCTGTTGTGATAGCTCTTGGTCCTTGAGCAGCACGTTACTGGTTTTAAAGGCTTTATGGTAAAGTTGTATTGCTTTTTACTTTTCTGGAGATGTGCCCTCCCTCCTCCCACCAGGATCCCTATCACTCAATTTTGGTCAAATCTTGAGTTTAGCCTAGTGAGAGTCAAGCACCATTAGTTTCTACCTAAGCGGGTTTGGAGTGGCCCCTGCAGTTCTACCCCTCCTCACTCTTCCTCTCTCAACATTGACCTTTGGTGGGCAGTGACGCTCATAGGGGACTGTTGGGTTCAAGGACGGTGACCCTGAGAAACTACTGTTGTTCATAGATAGGTTAATCATTCAGCTTTGGTGGTTGCCATCTTGTAAACATCACGGCAGAAATGATCAAACCACCTGCTCTTTCCCCCTCTTTCTTTTTTTGCTTTTTTTCTTTTTTCTTTTTTTTGTCTTTTTAATGATCCTACAGAGATGGTCCAGCTGCCAGGACTACTTTGGCAGGCAGCATGCTACAGGACAAAAATGTCAGAGGAGTCTATTAAGGCTGGACAGCCCAGGGTTATCTATATTCCCTCAGCCCCAAGTCCCCCGGACTAAAGACCAAAGGCTGATCGACTTGTTCCTGATTGATTTAATGGAAAGTCTCCCACCTCACCATCTGCCAGAGTACCAGGCACTGATGAGAGGTGACGAGTTGAGAACTGCCACTTCCCAAGGTATAGTCAGCCTCTTCATCCTTTGAATGGTCTAAGCCCAAAGGGATGTTCTTTTTTGGTTCCAGTAATTCCCAGTAGGACATGACAGAGCTCTTTCAGGATTAGGTCTAAGTCAAGAGTGGCCTCTGGGTTGAGGTGGGCTGGGAGATTAACATCTTGCCTGGGGTCCTTCAGATAAACCTGTTGGTTCTCCTATCTCATACAGGCCCATCTTTAAGTTTTGATGTTGAGTTAAAACTACTTCTACCCCCTTAGTTATAAAAAAGGCCACAAGGAGCATTTATGTGGATATCTGGAAGTGAGATAGTTAATTCCATTCCCAGGAAAAGAAAAATAAAGCTAAGTTACAAAACTAAATCTATATGCAATAAAGTTATTATATACTGCTTTGTCCAAGCAGAGTCCTCTGGAATTTTATGTACAGTACATTAGTTTTCAGCTATTTATATTCCACAGTTAGACCTTAAGATTCTCTGGTTTTAAGACAATTGTTAAAGATACTTTTAAAGCTCTGAGCAGTTACAGTACATAAAGATGTTAGCTTTTTGTTTTTCATTAGATGCAAGAAGATGCAGGCTCCAAGTCTGGTTGGAGAGCCAGGCTCGAGCAATTTGGTAAATGTGTTGGAAAGGAAATTAGGTATTGGAGGATCAGGACCTTAAGACACTAGCTCATTAGAGATCAAGAATTCAAACATGACATTCATATTCATCCATGGCCAGCATAGATTCATAACACGAATTCCATTTAACATCTTTATGAGCATTTAAGACATGCATTTAAATAAAGTTTCTCATTGGCTAACTCTATTGGGGCAACCATTCTAAAGGGCTCCACATCTTCAACTTACAGTGACGGGGGGAGTTACATAAATGTTTCGTGTTTGAGGGTCATTTGAAGGGAGCTGGGAAGAGGAGAGGCAGAATGATCACGTGTGTTCTGTTGGTGGAAATGCTGCCATTGCAGAATGTTGGGATATTGATTACAGAACCCTAGTTTCATGCAATTTTCTTTAAGGGGGGTAGAAAATAGGAATTACTTAAAAAAAAAATCAAACCAGGCACAGAACACTCAACGTTGGTGCGTGAACACCACTAAAATGATAACTAGTTTGGCGAGGTGGTGAATACCTCTCCCTGGTTATGCGCTCTCCTGGGACGTGCTTTTGATGTGGGAGGGAGAGTCCCCCTCACCTCGGAGGTTCCTGAGGAGGACTTTCAGCTTCTGTGGCTCGCTGGTGCGTCTCCTGTTGAAGTCAGCTCGCGCGTGCGTTTGGGCACAGTGGTCCGTCTGCAGGATGTGGAACAGGCTGGCCATGTTGGGCCCGATTTTCTCCATGAGGCTGTCCCTAATTGTGCTGACTGTGTCTTCGTCACATTCCAGCAGGCTCCGGACGAGTCTGTTGTAGTATCTGCATTGGGAAAGAGAGCACAGGTGATGGTTACTCAGTGAGAGCAGGGCCAGACCGTGCAGGTGTAACTAGCTCATCATGATGCTGCAAGTGGCTTCTGCTGCTCAGCCCTGTGCAGTGTCCCTCAGCCTGAGTGCATGTGCCCCCTGGTTTACTGCACAGTGCTAAACAAGTCTGTCTTGGTGTTTAGAGTTCAGGAGATTTAGATCACACACTGAAGAATAGGCTAACAGCGGTGACTAAATTTTTTAGAAGCAGAATCATAGCACTAGCAGGGATCACAGAAACCATTTAGTGACTAGTTCAACTCTCCTTTTGCGGGGGAAGAAACCAAGGTGGAAGAGCTGAAGAGGCTTATGAGGATGTGAGCCCAACACACAATATGGATATCAGTAGTTATTGTACAGGCACAGTTAGTTTGCTCCTTTTTGCAATTTTCTTTTATCTTGGTAGTGTGGGCCGATGTGTGCATCTTCTGACAACTTCCATCTTCTCTTCTGCATCTCATGCATTTTTCTACAAAATCTAACTCCCTTACTGGCTGGTCTTGATAAAGGCTATTGACAGCTTCTCACCTCTAGTTTCCCCCCCAAGTATATATTATAGTCAGAAAGCAAATGCCCAGGTAATGGGAATATTTAACTGGAAAGATTGGTGGTCCTCTAAGGGTTCATGCGTCTATCATTCTACCAAGCCTTCTCTCTCCGTTCTAGGTTCTGCTGGCCTCTTCCCATTTTGGATGTCTTATGGATGCTTGGTTACCATCACACAGGCCAGCCCTTGATAGTTTTGAGATAGTTTTGTTCCCCTGACTAGACTGTGAAGTTACTGGAGGGAGGATCTATGTCCTTACTCTTTATATCTACCCTGGCCCAGTGTCATCGTGCCATATTGCCTGCTCCCTGCACGTTTGTTGATGTATTTTGTGGCCACTTTAGCAATGGCATTTTAAAAGTAGGCTTCTCTCTTTTGTAACTTCTGATTCCCCAAAGAAAAATAACCTATAGGCCTAGTGAATTTTACAAAAAAAAAATTCTTGTGTGTGGTAGAAATTACCTTCATCTTTGGGGCAAATTCCTTCAACATCCTAATCAATGCCACTAAGCCTCGGGGTTCAGAGAAGATTAAACTGTCTCATATTTATAGCATAGAAATTACTTGTCCTGTTCTTTGGGAAGACAGTTCAGGTATTTTCCAATTCAGGCTGGGATACATCTGCTCCATTTTGAGGTGGCAGTTGTCAAAACCCATTAGCTCTGTATTCACTAATAAGAGACTCTCAGAGGAGCCCGAGGATCTCTGGGGCCACAGGATCTTCCATGAAAAGAAACCTGTTTATTTTTAACTCACACAGAGCACAGGATCAAACATTTTTCCAGAATAACTTAACCCCCCAGAGAGGTCCTTTCAAGGATGTACAGTAAATCAGGTGGAACGTGGATAATGAGGCAAAGCGGTCACCCTTCTGTGGGTGAGCAGAATGAAGGTGGGGACTGAAAGACAAGTGCAGTGTCAGGGTCACTGACACGGGCCTGGTGACACCCCTTCCTCCAGGGAGAATTAGAGCTAACTATGGTTAAAATTGGACTTCTCTGGCACAAAGGACATTTCTAGTCCTTTGGGACTAAAATGCACATGAATCAAAGTAGATCTCACTTGGATGGTAAAATGGGGAGGAAATTGGTTTTGGCGAAATGGAGAATGGATGACTTTGTACCAACAGTTTCAGACATGGACATACCCACATAGTTCTCCAGGTATCTCCTAACTCTTAGGCTCTGCTGGGACCTACCCTTGCTTGTTGTATCTATTTCAAAGGATGATTAGATCCCAGAGTTTAAATTTATGATCGCCTACCATTCCAAAAAAGATTTTATGACTTAGAAAGTTAACCTGTCCACTTTTAGAAGAAGCTCTTCATGCCAGACAAACCCCCCCCCAAGGACTGGAAAATACGATCTTTCCTTTGCAACACAAAGAATGTAAAGTTCTTTCATAGAAGGACCTGAAAGCTCTTGTCTGGATGAAGAAGTCTGGTGCTCTCAGGGAAGCTTCTGTAGCCAGCCTTGCATTTGTAGGGCCATGTGTTTCCTTCAGGCCCTACTTTGTCAAAGTACCTGTTCTCTTTATCTTCTGAGGACTCGTATCTCTCTGTGTTGCCACTTTCTCTGTCAGCCCCGGTATGACATCCGATCTTGGTATTTCTTGACGGTGACCCTTGTCAGCCTGACTGCTCTTAGAGACGCCCACCCCCACCAATCTACCCTGACTTTTCCCTTCTTGACTTTTGTTAACAAGGGAAGACTAAGGGAGCTCTTCAGGATATAAAAAAGTCTCAAAGGCTGGAAAATTTGTCATGCTTCCTTCAACATAGTGACTTCTATGTAGTTTGTCAGCATGAACAGTAGGTGAACCCTGTGCCTCTCTGTCAAAAGGCTGGGCTATGGCGTTGACCTATGGGATTGGGCTGGTCAATGAGATCTTTCCTGCAATTCACTAAAGTCAGATTCTTGAAGAGGTGGTGTCTCCAGCAAAAGTTGACTTAGCAATGGCCACATATTTATCCAGCACCTTCTTGTTCCGAGTCTTATTACTGTAGTTATTGGCAAGAGGTGCCCTTACTTTTAGGAAAGAGAAGGCACACAAATTGAATTCCTGACCACCCTGGTGCACATATATTCAATTGTGCTTGGTATTCTATTTTTGGATTGTGGATATTTCCTGCAGGTTTTGCTGGCTGCCATATTTGAAGTAGAAATCAAATAGCTTGGCTCAAGGCCATGTGAATTCTAGGCCCAACTCCGTTATTCCCAAGCTGTGTGACCTTTACCAGGTCACCCCTCTCCCCAAGCCTCTGTTCATTAATCAGTAAAATGAGGCGGTTAGTCTAGATAACCTCTGCAGTTGTCTTCAGCTATGACATTCTGTTTCTAGGAATTTAATACATATATTTTCTCAATTTAACAAAAAAGTAGTGCAGCTCTACTTATGGACCCTTCTTTGCAAGGGAATTAGACCTACTCAAGAAGATTCCTTTATCTTTATAGAGGTTGGAAGTGTTGCAAAGTCTCAGTGGATGAAGAGTTCTGATAACCTAGCCTGGAAGGACCTTTTAAAGCGTGTTTCTTTTTTCCCCACTTTGAAAATTCCATCCCTGACTTTTTTTTTTTTTTGTGGTAAAGAATAAGATCAGATATTCTCCATAGCTACTGTTTCAGCCATGCTTACCCAAATACACACATACTGCCTAGGAACATTCTGTGTGAAGGTTTATAAATAGTCCTTTGTTTCCCTTGATCAATATTATTCTTCTGTTTCCTGTTCCCTATCCATGCCCTAGAGAGTTGTTGGAAGCTTTGTCAGTTTTTCCCACTCTGGAACTGGATTGGTCTAATTGGCTCTCAAGCCTTCCATTGCCTGCATGCCTCGTCAATTTCGTCTACTTTCCTCATGGTTAAAAGCATAGTGCAAATTTGGGCAGGGGGACATTCCAGCTACCTTTTTCTAGCCGGTGCATGTTGTCATAGAAAACCCTCTCAATTCGGCTCCTGGTCCAGTCACAGGCTTTTGGATTCTCCCAGCCCTGAATCTCATGCTAGATAAGTCACAGGAAGGTGGAATGAACCTGTAACTACTTCCTTTTGCAATTCTGTGCCAGTTGGCACCAACTTCGCGTGTATCTATGGTGGGGCAGAGGCTGGGAAAGCAGGATGTTTCAGGAGGACGAGGAGCTTAAATAGAGCAAAGCAAGCCCAGCATGGAACCGGAAATCTCTACAGTCCTGAACAGGAATAATATTAGCCCACTGAAGCAAAACTCTTGGAGAAAGGTTGTATGGAAGATTCTGGTCTTCAAGGGCTGGTCATTCCCCACTGAGATGAAAGAAGGAGAAGGTCACATTCTTTGTGACCAATTTTCTAAAGGTTTTTAAATATAAAACACCCATTGAAAGGAATATTGGTCGGGATCTCCAGTCCTAGTGTCTGTTTCTTTCTATACGACCTCTCCTTTCAAAATGGAAGATGCTACTTCTTTTGAAATAGGGAGATGAATATTGCCTCAAGATTGGTTATGTGCCATAGTGTAGATCATGATTTGTCACAGGGGCCCTGAGCAATTTGATCTAAACCTGTAGTCACGGTTTTGCTAACACACCCCTGCCTCACCTCCACCAATTGCACGACCACACGCTTTGTCTCTAGCCTTGTCTAAGAGTTCATTTCTTTTCCATATGGTTGAAGGGAATCTCCAATGTTTAGGTCTCCCTGCCCCATGCCCCATTCCTTCCAGGCAATAGGAATATCCCTAGGAGAATTTTAAAACTAAGGTTGATTAAAAAGAGGCCATCAGAGAGAAGTGGTGCATTTGACTGTCCTGTTCTGAGAAAATCAGAACCCCATCAAATAGTCACTTCCAAGGACCAGAGAAATGAATTTTGTAAATTGACTTGAGGTTCTGGATGGCACTCACCTGGAGTTAAGATTGAATCAGCAATTTCCCAAAATGTTTATGTTAGGGACCGTAAGCTTTTTCTAAGGAGGAAAAGCTTTTTCTATTGCGTATATATGACAATATGACTCTTAAGCCCCAGAAAACTTGCCACTCCCTGAAGAAGGGTGGCGGGACCTGGGTAGGAAGTTAATCTGATAAGTCTGCCCTCTCAGGTGGTCAGAGTAACATGCATAGGACTGACCACTGTGAATATGTCTAGATTTGGCTAAGAGAGTCAAAGAAGAGTAGAACTTCAGGACTGGGAGTCCAGTTTTAGGGTGAGAGGCCTCATCATAGGCTAAACTTGACTGGTCTGCACTACTCCTGCCCAAACTCCATGCCAGCCCCATCTGCAGTGCTGTCTTTGCTGGAACCCTTCCAGGCCATGCCCTTGGAATGAGGATGCCAGCCCTCTCAGGCATGAGGAGCTCAGTCCTGGCCGAGGATGGCAGTAAGCCGGGGTTCAGAAAGGCATGATGCTTGGGTATTACTCAATGGCTTTGGGTCGTGTTCGAACACTAAGATGAGAATGTGATCTGGACACCTGCTGGAACTTCACCCTAGGAAATCTGGAACTAATGCAGTGAGATTACATAAGGCCCGGAAAGGAACGTGAGCATGGCCCAGTCCAGCCATTTCACTTTTCACAAAGAAAATCTGAATCTAAGAGAAGTGAGGTGGCTTTGTTCAGGGCTACTCAGTGAAATCTCTTATTGAGCTTAGGACTGATTAAAAATACCTGCAGATTTAAAAGTCTGCATTTTGACATTTGACCAAAGTTTTTAATTGCAGCCTATTTTACTGCCGTGCAGTTGTGGTTTCAGCCAAATTTGATGTCTAAAAACTTGTTTCCAGAAACTTCACCATTCCCTTCAGGCTTATGGCAAGAAACAGATGATAAAAATGCACCCAGGCTTGCTGCAGAGATGAAGCTGTCTCTGAGCAGCCAGGGAAGACTTTTCCTATAAACAGTGGCAGGGGGGAGGGGAGGAGAAAAACCCCCAAGCTGCTTAAACTGTCACAACCAATCACAAACATTTTTTCCTGCAAAAGCTGGGAAGGCTGCAAGCTAAAATAAGAGCGTGACTGTGGCGGTTTAAACCTCCCTCCCAGTCTGGCTCTGCCAGCCAATCCCCCCCTCCCCCTCGGCCGAGGATGAATACATGGTCTCTGCTCATACCTGTTGGAGAAGTGATTGGGCAGCTGGACGACCTCCGTGATGGCTTCGGGGTTGCGCTTGGCGATGCCGCATACATTCAGCTTGCTGTAGCACTCTTCCTGCACCTCAGCAATCATCCTCTGAAACGTGGAGCACCTCCGAATGGCGAGGAAGACCTTGGAAGTGACCCCGTTGGCGATGCACTTTAAGCTCTCTTTGACAAATGCTTTTCCCTGCCAAGGAGGGGAGGATCGAAGGAAGGCGTTAGCTTGACTTGACAAAAAAAAAAGGATGGGGCATACAACATGGGGAGCTCAAGGGGGCTCGCCTTGGCACCATATCGTGGCCATCTGCATGTCCTTGCGATGGGAAGATTGTATGCTGTGGCCAGGGATTAAAAAGAATGCCCCGCCTCCCTTAGACTCCCTTGAGAATTGAGCTCCACGGAAAGGAAATGAGATTAGAGGAAAAAAGAGATGGACCATAATCAACCACCCTGCTGCTTGGAAATAGTCATAATCTGGTTTTATGTTCTGGAGGGTGAGACTTTGAGAATTCAGATCACGAGGGGGTGTGCTAGGTCACACAGAGGGAAGAACTTCTTTGTTCGAAGCACATTTTTATTTCCTCTGGAAGAAAAGCTTTTTGGATTTTACTCCCTCCCCATAGAAGAGCCCCCATCAGATCAGCTCTTTTCGATCTGGCATGAGTTGGGCAGGGAGAGTCAGTTCCTGGCCACATGTGCATGTTACACATGTCGAGATGGGAATTTACAGTGGGGAAGCTGAGAGGCAGGGCTGGTTCCCTACAAGACTGGTTCCTAAGAACAGTGGTCTGACACCGTTAAAGAGAGGCAACCAGTGTGAGCAGGGGTCAAATTCTTATTACCTGAGTGTCAAATTTAGCAGCGCTGTACAAGAAGGATTTACAGATGTCGTACATCCCATCTGTGTCACAGGTGGAGTTTTCCAGGCATGCAAAAGCCCCACAGCCGACCTGCAGGGCGCTGTTGAGGCAGCGGACCACTTCAGCTGGAAGAGAAAGAGCCATCCAATCCGGGTCACACAGGATTGGCCAGTGGATGGCCAGGTTGGGGGAGATCAAGTGGGTGCAGAGGTCAGTTTCAAAAAAACGAGGGGTCACAAGAACACACCCTAGGAGTCTGTCACTAGAGAGACAATAGATGGACCCATTCAAATGAGAGAGAGGGGGTAGACCACGCCCCTTGGCTTACAGGAGCCAGAGCACAGGACAGACTGGGAAGGAGTTCTCCCTCTGAGACACAATCTCAGCGGTCTCAGGACAAATGATTTTGGTGGCAGGAGAGGAGCAGTTGGAGTCTGTGAAATGCAGAGGGCCTTTAAGCAGCTCTATGGAATCAAAGGTCGCTGCTTGGCACTTGAAAGCATGGGAAGGCAGAAGGCAGTGGCTAGCGGTCAGGTTTAAGAGGTTGGGAGGGCCAGGGAATCTATCTAGCTTCCAAAAGATGTGCGCCTGGGAAAAGCGCGTGGGAGTTTAGTCTAAATGGCAGAGAAGAATGTGCCACGTGGAGACCCTTCTGATTTGGGGGCTTTAACCTTCATACTGGCTGAGGGGAGTCTGACCCATTCATGTTTCACCCCAGCCCTCCACTACAGATCAGTGCATAGAGGCATGCATAGTCTCTTTCACATTAAAAGCCTTGAAAAGAAAAGAGAAACTCAGGTGTGGAATAATAAGGCAAAGTCATCCCTTGTGCAAGACTGGAAGAAAACCACAAAAACTTGCACGAGGCTTTCTACGTTGTGGATAAGATCTCCCATAAAAGTAATTTCTCTCCCACAGAAGAGGGGGGAGTGTTCTGGCAGGCAGCTCGGCAAGAAATGATCTGCAGCCTTCAAGCCACGGGGTTCTCCCCTGAGATCAAAAGCGTGGTTCAGTTAGGCTTCCCCACCCCCTCCCACCACCCGCAACCTCTGGGATGTTACAAGTCATTTCCCTAATTATATATTTCCACGGGTTCAAATTATAACTTTGCTTTAAGCAGTTTTAATATGCATTAGGGCTGCTATTGTTTTAGGCAAGCTTGATTTGTGAATCACTGCATCTCTATAGCAACTAAGTACAAAAGGAAGTGAAGCAAAAGCCCTCCTCTCAGCGGGGACCTGCGCTCTTCCGAGGGGAGCATCTCTGCAGCATTCTGACACCTGGGATCCCATCTTTGCTGACAGTTGGAGGACAGAGGGAGTGGTGGAAGGAGAGCAAGTGAAGCCGGAGAAGTCGGGAGGCAGATGTGTCAATGCGGCTTCCCAATGCCTCTTCTCCCTCACAGGCCGAGATCGTGCACAATTAACTGCTCCCAGAGTCGGCACCAAAGTGAGCCCTTCCTCTTGGAGAAACAGCTGCTAGGTTTCACGAATATCCCTTTTTCAAGGGGCTTATTGGCCGAGGGGCTGTATGGATGATTGAATGGAGCCCGGGAGCTGGGAGGGAGCGAGGCGGCAGTGTGGGGGGTGGGATGTGTGTAGGGCTTTCTCTGACAAATCAAGCCTGGATTTGTCAGGCTTGAGGGCTATGGTTCCAAAAATCAGTCTGAAGAGGGAGCTTCGCTCTGTGCTCGCTGAAGAGGTAGGGAAGTCAAGTTATCAGGGTCTTAAGAGGCAAGGAAGAGAAACTGCATCAGACAAGCCAGGTCTCACCTCAGATCAGCTTCTGGAAAGTATAAGAGCGCTCTGAGGCATGCCAGTATTCAAGCCTTTCCCCGCCCCCCTCCCCCCCAAAAGGGTACGTGCCAGATTTCAGGCAATCAGGCTAGGCTTATGCAATGAAATACCCTCAGCAGAGCGTCCAGCCTCTTCGTTAGTTGCATGCAATTCATTAAACAAAGGAGCTCCACTTCCTAAGGCTATTGGATTACACCGGCAGTTTATTGCCATGAGGCATGAAGCACATTTATTATCAAGATCATCCGTCACAGACACAGTTGCAAAAGCGAGAGGCAAATGAGGACAGCTCTTTGGGGGAGAAACCGGTCCTGGGTTTGCTGCTTACCTGAGTTCTGAGCTGCCACCCGGGATTTCCTGGGGTTCACAGAGTCATTCTGCTCCGCCTCATGGGTTGCAGAAACACTGATCACCAGCACCAGAAGCACTGCTGAGTTTTGGAGCATTCTCTGAGAAGTTTCCGCTAAGTTGCTGGGTTTTTTTTTTCCTCCCCCCCTTTCCTCTTTCCCTTTCCCGGCTTGAGTGAAGATGTGGATCTGGATACACAGAAAGCTTAGGTGAGGATTTGATGAGGATTTTTTTTTTTTTTCTGCTGCTGCCGCTCCTGCGGAGGACTCGTGTGCTACGACCGCCGCTGTTACTGCCGCTGCTGTTGCTGCAGTCGCTCCTTCTTGCACCTCTGCCTTTTGCAAACTGGGGGCCCAAGAGCTGCACCCAGGGATTTTATAGCCGTTCTTATCGGTCCTCAGAATCAGGGACCAATCAGGTCCCTCAACTGGTCTGGCTAGCCAATAGGAGAGCACGCAATTCAGCAGGAGCTTTTTGACTTCTTAGAAATATTTTCCAGCAAATTTAAAGTACCTGCTGCCAATGTTGTGTGTGTGTGTGTGTGTGTGTGCGCGTGTGTGCGTGCGCGCGCGCCCCCGTGTGTGTGCGCGCACGCGCAGCTATGTGTGAAAAAGCTATTTTCGTAGAAGTCAGAGATAACTTCGTATTGATCGAACTAAAGAAATAGCTTATAAAAATCTCTGCAAGGTGCTTTTTGAAATCTAGCTGTCTTTTATTCCTTTTTTCCCCTCATGAGCCACTTGAGGGAAATGGATACATTGATAGGGTGGGGAGGTATGATCTCTTTGGGTTAGAATTTAACCTTATTAGAACAGTTTCACTCTAATTTTAACAGCCTATTTTCTGTTCTCTATGGTAAGCTACAGGTGGGTCTGTGATGCATTTTTGTTATATGTGGACACACGTGAGCCTTTGGGGAAGAATTTGTGGGTAGATGGATTTTGGTGGACTGAGATAGAATGGCTCTGAGCTGTGGGCTGCCGTTGCTGGTTTTCAGCCTGGGACCCTGGCCCACTCCTTCTACCTTGCTCTGCTTCTGTTTTTGCAAATCTGTCAAATGCTGGACTCTGGCGGTCCCTACACGTCGAAAATGATGTGGTTCTTCAGTAACATGAATGAACTGGGACTCCCTCTTTTCAGTTTTTAGCAGAATTGCAGACTCCAGGAGTGTTAGTCACCATAGGCACACTCAGGCTCACCTACCCACATCACATGTAACCGGGAGACATCACGAATGCCTGGAAATTAATAAACTGTGTATTCAAGCCCAGCAACTTCATAATCACATTGAAACAATAAGCTGGCCAAAGCAAGACTAAGCCTGCTGGGCAAGTAGGGTGGGAGAAGGTTTTGGGGGGGGTGGTGGTTAGGGAAAGGCCAGAAAGTGTAGGAGAGAAGACTACAGATAAGCTCTAGACTTAATGGGAAAATTACAGTGGAATCACAAATCCTGCCTAGGATGGAAGCTCATATTTTCTTATACATGAGCTGTAGGCAACATTAAGGCTTGTCCCTAGCTTGTGAAGGAGATTAATGAACCAGGAGAAGTCAGAAAGCAGTCATTAAGGGCTGGAGCCAATGAAGAGATTAAACAACAAGACCTTTAAAATTTTTCAGGGAGTAAATGAGAAAGAGCTATTGGTGATTCATACAGTCTTGGATAGGGATGATCTTGTAAAGACACTGAGCCAGTGGCTTCAGTTTGACTCTTAAAACCTTCCTTAAAATCTTAAAACCTTTTAACCTTAAAAGTTAAAGTGCTGACTCTGTTAAGCACAAACCAAACCGGGAATCAGCTCTGTGTGTGTGTGTGTGTGTGTGTGTGTGTGTGTGTGTGTGTGTTGGGGGTAGTGGGTTTGGTGGGTGTTTATAGCCTGAACCTTATCAAACTGGGCTGTTGGGTAAGTGTGAATGTTTCCTAGAGAAAGGGATAGAGAGAATAAAGGTTATGGGAAATACCTACAAGAAAGGGGATCTTCAGATTTCCATTCAATATTAAGTACATTTATATTAACTGATAGTATCAGTATTTCTCAAGTACCTTCTAGGCTAAAGTGCTAGGGGGCAAGTGGGTGACAGAAAAGAGGAGATGGACAAGCAGGTAAACACACGATTCTTGGTCTTCAAGTGTTTGCAGTTGAGTTGGGAAGGCGGCAACCACTGTCAGATTTGCTGTGGCTTCCAGATGTTGAGACCTTGAGTGCTGAGAAATGGCAAGGGTTGCCCTGGCTAGAGATGTGGGGTGTTGAGCTTCCTGGAAGGATCTTCAAGGACCGATTGGTGGTGGTGGGGCAGATGTAAATGGCTGTTACTGCTTTTTATTTCAGGAAAAGCTGTGATATTTTATTTTTTAAATAAAGCTCGTGTTGTAGAAAGCTCCAAGGTGGTTGTTAATTCGAGAGTAGTCCATGGACAGCCATGCCATTCAGGCACTCACTGTTCTCTTCAAGAAGGGGAGTGAACAAGAAGGCAGATGCCTATTCTCTTCCCAAGGGTCCTGACTTCTGTTCCTTAGCATTCTCTACCTCCTTGGCTATTTTTCATTGTCAAAGCAGTGCTGTTTGTTTCCCTTGCCAGACTTCCCCTGAGTTGGTCCACTGACCTGGTGGGGTGGACCACAACTATCCACATTGCCTTTTAACTACTCTCTGATGCTCTGACCAGAACATGATGCCCTACAAGCATCAAGATGTGTTTGTGTGTGTGTTTTTTCCCCCTGATGTTGATCTTTTGTTCTTCTGTCATTTGCTCCTTTACTGTCACATGCCTACTGGAGTTTCACTGCTAGGTGTGTCCTGGTGTTTTACAATGGCAGGTGAACTGTCATGCAAAGAAATATAATAGTGGTCAGCCACATTGGTTTGAGCGCAACTAGTGTGCACATCAGTACACTCGAGAACGGTTCAGGGAGAAAGCTGAAGACTGTGTGGAAATGTCCAAGGTAAAGTTTCTTCCCTGAGGTCACAGTTTGAGCATATCTGAATGTTTGCAATCACTGTGTGGTTGTCTTAGACTCGGATCTAGCAGTGACCCCAGAGTCTTGGAGACTCTGGAGGCGATGTCTTGTTCCTTCGCAATTTCTCCAGGGGCTTTGAGATACTACGAAGGGGCCTGAGTATCAGATTTCAGACTCTAAATTTTATCCTGGAAGTAACAGGAAGTCATTAGGGTCCTTTAATTCTTTAAGGAATTATTAAAGGATGTGTTGAAATTAGTGTTTGGGGAAGACCTTTTCACCTGATTATTGAGTGGAGGTAGAAAGGTGGTCAAAAGACGAGTAATATCAGTTTGTACTGAGGAGGTTCTGCAGCACGATGGTGGTGGTAGGAAAGGGAAGAGGAGAAATATGAGAGAAGTTAAACAAAGTGGAAATTATCAATTAACCTCAGGATCGTCTTGGGGAAGACCTTTCTCTCAGTTTAATGAAAATAGAGATAATATAGTCAGCCAGGACTTTTCCTTCCCCATTTTTTGGTTATAATTTTTAGTTGCAGGGCTACCTAATGAGGTATCTCCATTAGGCAGCTATTCTGGCGCTCTGTTAAGGCAATAGAATTACCTGACAAAAGGTCTTGACTGTGCTTTAGGGAGGTGGCCCCAAGTGCAGTGGGTGGGAGGGAGGGTATCCTTTGCCAGTGCCCCTGAGTAGGGAAAGTGCTGAGAAGTGGGTGGGAGAAGCTGCCAACACCTAAGGCTGGGTGATGATGCTCTGGCTGTGCCCGTGCAAGGCTGGCATGAGTTCAGTGAGAAGATGAAGCCAAGACTCTCTGGGGCTTTGTTGGATTTGGCTAGCTTAAAGCTCGGCAGAAAGCTCAGCCGTGAATGTTCTTTGCTTTTTGGGCGAGAGGAGCCCAAGAACATATTTTCTTGTGATAAATGTTCATTTTGTTAACAGCGTGCAAGACCCACCAGGGTTGTTCTGACATAGTGACCAAGGCTGGACCATTTTTCTTTGGGAATTCTGAGGCTGGGCTTTTTTTCTGTTGGACCATTGGCCTGTTGAGTCATGCCTTCTTAACCTCAAGGCGGAGGAAGAGGAAGAAGATAAGGGGGGAAGATGGAAACCCCCCGTCTCTCCATCCTTTTATAAAGACATCAGATTTTCTGCATGGATGATCCCAGATTAATCTGGATTAATCTCTGCTAAAGAAAGAAAACAAGAAAATACATTGAGGGAAAAGCTTCCCTCCTGCCCCCATGGGTTGGTGGAGGGGCTACTGTGACTGGCGCTAGTTCAGGAGCTCTGGGAAACACGGAGAGATGGCCGGCCTTTCCCTGCACTCCATGTATTCCCAAGCTAGTTCTTAAAGCGTGAATATTGTATTTGAGGAAGAATATCTGCTTTCTGGAAATAGAATACAGCAAGTGGATTGGAATAGGGTTCACAGGTTTGGATTCAATTAGCATTTACTGGGTGCCTATCCACGGCATGCCAGGCATTGCTGTAGAGGTTTCTTATCTCTGAGCAAAGGACCGTTTCCCTCCCAGCCCGCAGGAGGAGCCTGGGACCCAAAGATAAGAATGGCTTACCATGGCCATAGAGTGTGATGGACAAATCTCTCCAGTCTTGCTTATTGCAAAAGGAGCCCTGCATTCTTCAGCTGTGTGCCCACCACAGTGGCATAGAAAGTGCACAGGCTTAGGGCCCCTCCCCTCTGGGTGCAGGGAGGGTGGGGCACAGGAAAAAGAAATAGGATGACCTAGCCTGCCACAACCAGGGCAGGCAAGTTGAAATTAGCCTCCGCTCCTGTTCACATCTGCTTCTCATCTTCGCAGGTATAAGTTCCGATGCCACTTTCAGGGAAGACAAATTCCTAGTCCTGGGGCAGCCTGCAAATCGACAGAGTCTCCTAGGAGGCTTCTGGACCAAGTATGAAGAGGATTTGTGTGTCATCGAATGTGTCCTTTACATTAGCTCTAGGGGAGTCGCAGAATGATATTACTCTGTTGAGACACTTGAGGGCGCTCGAATCAACCATCATTGAGGACCTGTTTCCTTTAAATTGAAAAAAAAAAGTTGTGAATCCCGGGCTATGTTCTACCAGCCATTGTTTCATACTGTCAGGATGCTGCTTAGGGGATAAGGTCACTTCGTGGTCCAGGGCAGTCACCTGAGACTTGGCCATTGATCTTGCAGACTGGGATGGGATTTGCAGTGTGTACGCCTCTGTGTTTTATACTCTTGTCACTTGATAGGAAAGTAGCTTGCAGGCAAGTTTCTATTCAGCCCTAGGGAAGGGTTATATCCGTACTCCCGTGCTCAGGTGGCTGAGAGGAGACATCAGATAACACACTTGTGGTACTCTGAGGCTCCTTGGTTTGGGGGGAAAAAAAAAGGATTCTATTTCTTGGTGGTAATGAACCTTCCTCCTCATTACTGAAGAAAAAGAAATTTCATTTATTTTTCTACCTAAGATTGTTTTTTTTCCTGGAGGCTTGAGACAGAATCAAAGCAGAGTAACTTTTCACACTATTTCTGTCACTTTTTGCGTTTACCTGACTGCTTGGAAATCTTTCCAAGGGAGAGTAGGCAGAGGGCATGGGGCAGACCTGTGTCCTTCCTGCTTGTCAGTCCTGCCCCTGAACACCTGTATGAAGAGGAGGTTTGTGCTCTGTTAGATGCAGGGGAGGCAGGTTTGGGATGCTGGAGGGTTGGGGCAGGCTGTCACACTGAGGGTGTCCGAGATGTGCAAACCCCTCTGGTGAGAGGGCTTACTACTTCCAGCCAACTGACGCATCCATCGTCATGTGCTGGGAGTGGTGTCAGCATCGTGTTAGTGCCAAGTGTGGGACAGATGTAGGAACCCAAGGCAGCGGCACAGGCATGGCGTTAAAGCTGGAAGCTGTATGGGGTAAGATTGATCAGTGATGCCCGTGAGCTCGTAGAAACTTAAAAAAAATTCACTCCAGCAATCCACACTGCAGCGTCATTCTGACAAATTTAGCCTAAAGCCCTCTTGTCATTTGCAAAATGCAGTCCAAATAGAATTGTCTTTCTGCCTTTCCTAAGTGCCAGACCAATCTATTATTACAAGTTTATTGGCTGAGAATGGGAGGAGTGGGGAAGGAACAGCCTTTATATAAAGTTACCTGGCAAGTCAGCAAAAGGGCCAAACTAGGAGATCATGGATTTCTATACTTGATGTTTGGCAAACTTGCCAAGAATTTTTTTTTTTTATGGAAATTCAGATGTGTTTTATAATCAAGTTGCATTTAATATGCTTTAGGCTAAAGTGCAATTAAGACACATCAGTTCTTGGCTCTGGAAGGGGTATCAAGGGAGTATCAACATATTCCCACTGCTGTACCCAAGTAATAAAGAGCAGAATGCAGAGTCAGGATTTATGCTGTAAAGTTTTTACAATGGTAGCAAAAGTGGTCACCAAGTACCATTTCGTCTGCTTTCATGGAACACGGCTCTTGTCAGCTGTTTGGGAAATGAAGTCTCTCAGCCCTTTTAAAAATTAATTGTAAGGAAAGTTAGTGGAATAAATGGAAATCCAAGTGCAAAGGGAAACACACTCTGGCCTCCAGGCAAGCATTTACTCGAATATGTCATTCCTGCTCTCTGGTGCAGGAATCGGAAGTAGGAGGAAGAGAGAGAGAGAGAAAAAGTTACAGCTTTGGAAGAGGAAGTGGTGTGAGATCCTTAAGGGCAAAGATGTCATCTGGGAGTCATTGCCACTAAAGGCACAGAAATTTAGCTCCAAAAAGTGTGGAACTGGAGACTGTTACTCTTTTCATACAGCAAATTTTAATTATATTTTTTCATTGCTTTTTCTCCTACTTAGAATAATTTCTTCACCTGGTTGTCAGGGATCGTCTTTACTGTTTCTAGCATCAGATTAACAATGAAAGGGCCGTTTCCTCTGTGGGGTGGGTGTGTGTGGCTTTACCATCACTCACAATGGACTTGGAGTTGGTGCTTCCATCACTCACAATAGACTTTGGAATACGGGAAACAATGAGAAATGAGTCAGAGCTGTGAAAACCAAACATTCTAGGTGAGAAAAGTGGATTTCCTGACATGATATGTAACAGACCTTGAAAAGTAGATTGATCTGAAAGAATTGGTCATTGTTGTGGGCTTTTTAAATCATAGCTTTTCTTTTTTTCCCCTCAAAAGAAGTAGAGGAGGGGACTGACAGCTTAAACTTATCTGATGAGTCTAGATGGCTTTTCCAGATCCTTCGGAAGGGTGCGTGGATAGGGAGTCACTCTTGAGAGTCCCCTGTTGTTTCATCTGCCCCCACTAGCCCTTGATGGCAGCCAGGCTAAAGCCGAGGACATGGGGACCAGCCTCGTGCCCACCATGAGCAAAGCTCCACGGATCCGTATCTTTACACCTCCTTACATGTCTCCTTTCAAACAAGTGAACATTTTTTTAGGTGCCCTTTAAAGGCTGTGAGATTTCCTTTCAGCCTCTCTCTACTCCTTTTCCCCCTCCTTACTCCTGTGAAAATGTCACCTTTTGCCATCCTGTTTGGAAAGAACCACTGAAAGCCCCCAACTCCTTTCAGGAGTAGGAATGTGAAGCCACCAGCTGTAAAGTGGGTGCCGTGAATGACTTGTCACAGGAAGGGGTAGATTTACTGAGAAAGAGCCGTGCTTGGCCCTGGGATGCTGTGGCTGAAAGGGATTCGTGGCGTGGGAAGAATCCAAACGGCTGAGTCTGTGGGCCCTGACGGCTTGAATCCAGCTGCTGCTTTTGTTCTAGGGGTTTGGTTTATAATTTTGATTTTTTTTTTTTTGTTGGCCGGAACTTCTGTAGATTGCGTGCTCACGTGTGTGTGTATCCCATGAATGTATATGCATAGTTGCGAAGTATGGCCCTTATCAAGGTACCCTGTGGCCTTTCTAGGTTCTCATTCTAATGTAGCTCCTGAATCACAGCACAGCAAACACGTTAAGAGGCACGTGTGTGTAGTATTTCATGATAAGTGTATTGTTCTGGAATCACATATCACGTGTTGAGCTGCAATTGATCAGCTGGCATGCTATTAAATTCCATAGGTGTTGCCTTAAATCTGCTTCAACTTTTTGCAGTTCTTTTTATATTTTTTCCCCTTGGTAATCAACATACTTTTCTCCCCCCAGTTCTCACATCATTTTTAAGCCTTGGAAATGCTCCTGATTGCTGGGCACCATCCTATAGTGCCTACTAAATAGTATGGCTTTGGACTTGGCGTTCAAGAATTTGTTACCAGACAAGGATCACCCAGGAGTCCTGCAAGAAGGAAGATTTTAAATTATTTCATCTAATATTTCCTAAATGCATTTAATTCAGAAAACATTTTAAAATGAATAACACTAACATTCTGAAAAGCTAGTGTTCCTGGCAACTAACTTTGGGAAATGCTGATTAAAAGGCTATTGGCTCCTGCTTAAATCCTCTGGATTTACCTTGGTCCAGCTCTCGACTAGTTTTCGTTTTATTTCTGCAGCCTCAAATATCCTTTTCTGCAGGCATATTCAGAATTAGACCTAACTTAAGTTGGGCACCTATTGGGCTTTGAGTGCTAGACATGCCTCATTCAACTCTTGTCACTGTTGCAATCTTCATTACCAACCGTGTAATATGGGTATTATTGTGCTTGTGGTACTTACAAAGAATCAGGTTCAAAGAAGGCTAGTCAATAAGAAATAGGCTTTATTTAACATTGGATCTGACTCCAGAACCCACTGTTCTAACCAATGACATGTGATAGAAGAAAGCTAAAATGCTCAGTCCAGAAATAAGTATCTTTAGGAATCTAGGACATGGCGATGCCCCATTTTCCCTCTGCCGCCATGTCTCCGACATATGTCCACTGGCTGTTGCTCTAGGAAACGTAATAGAAAGAGTGCGTTTCCCTTTAGGTCTTGGTAAACTTTGTCTTTCACTGAACAAAACTCTTCCAAACTGCCTGATGGAGCAGAGAAGGGAGTGTGGACACTTATGAACATTGTCTTTCCTCTAAGAAACTTCTCTCTGCTGCTACCAGTGATGCTGGTGGTCAGGCCAGCCTACACCCAGAGGGTCAGGAGTTCTGTTTCCTTTGGAATTTCTATTGAGCTTCATCTCTTTATTGGCCATTCCCCCACACAGTAATCACTGCGGGGCTAGCTGCTCAAAATCATCTGGGATGCCCCTTCTGTACCCTTCATTGCCCCAATGAAATTATTCTTGCTTTTTATTTTTTATTAAATTATAAACACACAGATCATGTATACATTAATGCATTTGTGGGGAATGCATACAATTGGGAATGCTTACATCCCACTAGTTAATATATCCCTCACCTCGTTCACTTAATTATTGTGTGAAGACAGTTATACTCAATAGATCTGACATATACCCTTGCAATATGGCCCATAAGTGTGATCCCACCATTCACCCTCCCTCGATCTGACCTCTCCCCTCCTATCCCCCTTCTTTTGTCCTTCATCCTGGGCCATAGTTGGGATCTATGCTTCATAAGTGATTGTAAATTGGTTTCATAATAGTATTGAGTACATTGGATATTTTTCTTCCATTCTTGAGATACTTTACTATGTAGGATATTTTCCAGCTCCATCCATGTAAACATAAAAGACATAGGGTCTCCATAAATTTTAAGGCTGCATAATATTCCATGGTGTATATATATACCACAATTTAATAATCCATTCATGGGTCGATGGGGACTTGGGCTTTTTCCATGACTTAGCTATTATGAATTGAGCTGCAATGAACAATCTGGTGTAAATATCTTTGTTATAAAGTGATCTTTGGTCTTTTGGATATATACCTAGTAGAGGAATTGCAGGATCAAATGGCAGGTCTACTTTGAGATCCCTGAGTATTCTCCATACTTCTTTCCAAAAGGGATGTATTAGCTTGCATTCCTACCCGCAGTGCAGAAGGCAGAAGGGTTCCTTTTTCTTCATGTCCATGCCAACTTCTGTACTTTTGGGATTTTGTTATGTGAGCCACTCTTACTGGAGTTAGAGGATATCTCAAAGTGGTTTTGATTTGCATTTCTCTGATGATTAAAGGTGATGAGCATTTTTTCATGTGTCTGTAGGCCATGTGCCTATCTTCTTCAGAGATAGGTCCTTCTGTTCAGGTCCCTTGCCTGCAATGAAATGGGATTACTTGTTCTTTTTTTTTTTTTTTTTTTGCAATTTTTGGCCGGGGCTGGGTTTGAATCCGCCACCTCCAGAATATGGGGCTGGAGCCCTACTCCTTTGAGTCACAGGCACTGTCCTACTTGTTCTTTTCTTATTAATAAGTTTGAGTTCTCTGTGGATTCTGGTTATCAAATCTTTGTCAGAAACATAACCTGCAAATATCCTCTCCCATTCTGAGGGCTGTCTGCTTGCTTTACTTACTGTGCTCTTGGCTGTGCAGAAGCGTTTTAGTTTTATTAGATCATAGTAATGTAATTTTGATGTTGCTTCAATTGCCCGGAGGGGTCCTCCTCATAAAATATTCTCCCAGGCCAATGTCTTCAAGTGTTTCTCCTGTACTCTCTCCAAGAATCTGTATAGTTTCATATCTTAAGTTTAAATCTTTTATCCAATGAGAGACATTTTATAATTCAGATAATCTAGTAGAATGTTATCTCAGATTATTTTGGTTTGAAAGCAGCTTTATTTTGCCCTCAATTAAAAAAAAATATTTTCATGAGACAATAGTTTTAAGCTATTTGTATTCTTTTTATCTCAATTTTTTAAACATTATACTACACTTAATTGTTCCTTGTGTGGTATATGGGAAATCTCTTATTATTTTTTCTATGTTCCTTTGTACTTAATTTATCTTCTTTGTCATCTATCCTTTGATACTGTATTTTTATCTCTGGTTTTCATCAAGTTCTATCATTTTTGTAATTTCTAGATCTGCTTCTATTGATGGGTTTGTCTTCTAGATATGGGTCATATTTTGGACTCAAAATTTAGTTATATGATACATTTTATTAAGTTTCCATTGTTAGATTCTGTCTTTTGTTGTATTCTTTATTATTATAATTGTATTAAATTTTATTCAGGCACAGAGTTGATTCATAATCAACTGAATACTTTCTTTCTTTTATTTCTTATAGCATAACTATATACATTAATGAAATCATGGGGTACAATGTGCTGTTTTCATATTTTCATATACATTTTGAAATACTCTCATCAAACTGGTTAACATAACCTTCATGTCATTTTCTTAGTTATTGAGTCAAAACATTTATACTCAGCTTTTAGAAAGATTCACTTGTACCCTTGTAAGATTAACCATAGAGGTGACCCCACCAATCACCCTCCATACACCCATTCACTCCCCTCGCCTTCCCTCTCCCACCCCCTTCCCATATTCTAAGGCTATAATTAGGTTATGACATTCCTATAAAAGCTATGAATTAGTTTCAAAATAGGGCTGTGTACATTGGATACTTTTTCTTCCATTCTTGACATACTTTGCTAAGAAGAACATTTTCTAATTCCATCCATATAAACATGAAGGAGGTAAAGTCTCCATCTTTCTTTAGGGCTGCATAGTATTCCTTGGTGTACTTATACCACAATTTACTGATCTGTTCGTGGGTCAATGGGCATTTGGGCTTCTTCCATGACCTAGCAATTAACATCCTGATACAAATATTTTTGTCATAATTTGATTTTGGTCTTCTGGATATATACCTAATAACGGAATTGCAGAATCAAATGGCAGGTTTATTTTCAGTTCTCTCAGCGTTCTCCAGATGTCTTTCCAAGACGGACAAATTAATTTGCATTCCCACATGCAGTGTAGAAGTGTTCCCTTTTCTCCACATCCACAACATCTCTGGTTTTGGGATTTTGTGATATGGGCTAATCTTACTGGGGTTAGGTGGTACCTCAAAGTAGTTTTGATTTGCATTTCTCTGATGATTAAGGATGGAGAGCATTTTTTTCATATATCCATAGGCCGTGTGCCTATCTTCTTTAGAGAAATTTCTATTCAAGTCCCTTGCCCACCCTGAGATGGGATCGCTTGTTTTTTTCTTGCTAATACGTTTGAGTTCTCTGTGGATTCTGGTTATTAAACCTTTGTCGGAAACATAACCAGCAAATATCTTTTCCCATTCTGACGGCTGTCATTGCTGTCCTTTATTTACTGTGTTCTTGGCTGTGCAGAATTTTTTTAGTTTGATCAGGTTCCAAAAGTGTATTTTTGACACTGCTTCAATTGCCTGAGAGGTCCTCCTCATAAACTTTTCACCCAAGCTGATTTCTTCAAGTGTTTTCTCTACACTTTCTTCTAGTAGTTTCATAGTTTCATGACTTAAGTTTAAATCTTTAATCCAGTGAGAGTCTATCTTAGTTAATGGTGAAAGGTGTGGGTCTAGTTTCAGTCTTCTACAAGACACCATCCAGTTAGCCCAGCAACTAACTGTTAAATATTCCCTTTGTTAAATAGGGAATCTTTTCGCCACTCACTATTTTTAAATGGCTTGTCAAAAATCAGATAATGGTCGGTGGATGGATTAATCTCTTGGCTCTCTATTCTGTTCCATACATCTACCTCTCTGTTTTTGTGTCAGTACCATGCTGTTTTGATCACTATTGCTTTATAGTATAGTCTGAGGTCTGGTAACATAATTCCTCCTACTTTGTTTTTGTTCCTGAGTAATGTCTTTGCTATTAAAGGTTTTTTCTGATTCCATATAAAATGAAGTATTATCTCTTTTAGATCTTTAAAGTATTATAGTGGAGTTTTACTGGGGATTGCATTAAAATTATATATTGCTTTGGGTAGTGTGGACATTTTAACATTGTTGATTCTTCCCAGCCATGAGGATGGTACGTTTTTCCATTTGTTAACATTTTAAGTATTTCTTTTCTCAGAGGTTCATAGTTCTCTTTATAGAGATTTTTTGTGTCCTTTGTTAGGTAAACTCCCAAATATTTCATCCTCTTTGGCACTACTGTGAATGAAGTAGAGTCCTTGACTGTTTTTTCAGCTTTGCTGCTGTTGGTGTATATAAAGGCTACTAATTTATGAGTGTTGATTTTGTAACCTGAGACACTGCTGTATTCCTTGATTACTTCTAAGAGTTTAGCAGTAGAATCCCTGGTATCTTCCAGATATATAATCATGTCATCTGCAAAGAGTAAAAGTTTAATCTCTTCTGACCATATATGGATACACTTGATTGCTTTTTCTTCCCTAATTGTGATGGCTAAAACTTCCATTACAATGTTAAAGAGCAATGGAGACAATGGGCAACCTTGCCTCATTCCTGATCTGAGTGGAAATGATTTCAACGTTAAGTCCATTCAATGCAATATTGGCTGTGGGTTTGCAGTAGATGGCCTCTATCAGTCTAAGGAATGTCCCTTCTATACCAATTTTCTTAAGTGTTCTGATCATGAAGGGATGCTAGATAATATCAAATACTTTTTCTGCATCAATTGAAAGAATCATATGGTGTTTGTTTTTTAATTTGTTTATGTGATGAATTATATTTATAGATTTACATATGTTGAACCATCCTTGAAATCCTGGGATAAAACCCACTTGGTTGTGGTGTATAATTTGTTTGATGTGTTGTTGGATTCTGTTGGTTAGGATCTTGTTGAATATTTTTGCATCAATATTCATTAGTGATATTGGTCTATAATTTTCTTTTCTTGTTGGGTCTTTTCCTGCTTTGGGGATCAGGGTGATGTTAGCTTCATAGAATGTGTTGGGTAGTATTCTGTCTTTTTCTATGTTTTGAAAAAGGTTGAGTAGTATAGGTAGTTCTTCTTTAAAGGTTTGGTAGAATTCTGATGTGAGGCCATCTGATCCTGGGCTTTTCTTTTTAGGGAGATTTTCTATGGTTGATGCTATTTCAGAGCTTGATATAGGTCTGTTCAACATTTCCGCTACATTCTGGCTAAGTCTTGGGAGATGACGTGCTTCCAAGTATTGGTTGATTTCCCTCAGATTGTCATATTTCTGGGAATAAAGTTTCTTGTAATATTCATTAAGGATTTTTTGAATTTCTAAAGGGTATGTTGTTATTTCAACTTTACTGTTTCTGACTGACAAGATTAGAGACTGTATTTTTTTTTCTTGATTAGGTTGGCCAAAGGGTTGTCTATTTTGTTGATTTTTTCTAAAAACCAACTTTTTGATTTGTTGATCTGTTCTATAATCCTTTTGTTTTCAATCTCATTTAATTATGCTCTAATTTTGGTTATTTCTTTTCTTCTGCTGGATTTGGGATTGAAATGTTCTTCCTTTTCCAGCTGTTTGAGATGTCCCATTAAGTTGTTAACTTCCTCTCTTTCCATTCTCTTAAGGAAGGATTGCAGTGCTATAAATTTCCCTCTTAAAACTTCCTTTGCAGTTTCACAGAGGTTCTGATGACTCGTATCTTCATTATCATTTTGTTCTAAAAATTTGGTAATTTCCTTCTTGATCTCATCTCTGACCCATCTATCATTCAGCATAAGGTTATTTAGCTTCCATGTTTTTGTATGAGTCTGCAGATTCCTTTTGTTGCTGAGTTCAACTTTTATTCCATGATGGTCTGAGAAGACACATGGAATACTTTCTATTCCTTTAAATTTGCTGAGGTTAGATTTGTGGCCTAGAATGTGGTCAGTTTTGGAGTATGTCCCATGTACTCATGAGAAAACTATGTATTCAATTTTGTTAGGATGAAATATTCTGTAGATGTCTGATAAGTCCAGAAGTTGAAGAGTTAAATTTAAATCTAAGATTTCTATGCTAAGCTTCTTATTGGAGGATCTATCCAACACTGCCAAAGGAGTGTTAAAATCTCCGACTATGATGGAGCTGGGGGAAATCAAGTTGCTCATGCCAGTTAGAGTCTCTTTTATAAATTGAGGTGCATTCTGGTTGGGTGCATAGGTATTGATAATTGAAATCTCATCGTATTGAGTATTGCCCTTAACAAATATAAAGTGGCCATCTTTATCTTTGGTTACTTTTGTTGGTTTAAAATCTATTGTATCTGTGAATAAAATTGCAACACCCACTTTATTCTGCTTTCATTAACCTGGAATATAGATGACCATCCCTTCACCCTGAGTCTATATTTGTCTTTTAAGGTAAGATGAGATTCTTGTATATGACAAATGTCTGATCTGAGTTTCTGTATCCAATCAGCCAGTCTGTGCCTCTTTAGAGGACAATTTAACCCATTCACATTGATTGAAATTATTGATAAGCCTGATAAAATTTTAGGTATCGAGTTGTTCATAAGTCAAGTGGATGTTTTTAATCTTTTTGCCACTGTAGAAGTTGGAGTTTGATCAATAGTTTCTGAGTTGGTTTACATTTGTCATGGAGGATTGCACTGCTCATTATGGAGAATAGGTCTGAGAATATCCTGGAGAGCTGATTTAGTTATGGCAAATTTCTTCAATGCATGGATGTCATTAAAGTATTTAATTTCTCCATCATAAATGAAACTCAGTTTACCTAGATACAGGATCCTGGGCTGAAAATTATTTTGTTTTAGGAGACTAAATGTCGATGACCACCCTCTTCTTGCCTGAAAGAGTTTGGCAGAGAGATCTGCAGTTATTCTAATATTCTGCCCCTTGTAGGTTATGGTTTTCTTGTGTCTCACTGCTTTCAAGATTTTCTCTTCCATATTAACTTTAATGAAGTTAATTATGATGTGTCTGGGTGATGTCTTAATCAGGTTGAGTTGTGCTGGGGTTCTGAAGCTTTCTGCAATCTGAATTTCAAGATCTCTTGACATATCTGGAAAGTTCTCTTTCATAATTTCATAAAGAAGAGCCTCTGTGTTTTGCGAAGCCACTTTGTTGCCTTCAGGCATTCCTATAAGGCGAATATTAGTTTTCTTCTAATTGTTCCATAGCTCTCTGAGAGAATGATCCATTTTTGCTTTCCATTTGTGATTCTCTTTGGATGTTTGGACATAGTCAGAAGCTTTATCTTCTACGTCTGAGATCCTTTCTTCTGCCTCCTGCACTTTGTTACCAAGAGATTCTACTGTATTTTTCAGATCTTTGAGGGCTGCAATCTCTTGCCTTAATGTTTCAAAATCTTTGGTGGTTTTGTCTTTGAATTTGTTGAATACTTGAGTGAACTTTTGGAATACTCCTTGAATTTCTACTTCTATCTTTGCCTCTATTCTGTTTATCTTATTTGCAATCCAAATTCTGAATTTAATTTCTGACATCTTGGCCATTTGTTTATAAATGGGATATTCAGTTCTGTCTGCCACATCCTTTCTTGGGGAGGCTGATCTACTCTGGTTATTCATATTACCAGCCACATCCTTTCTTGGTGGGGGGGGGGGGTCGATCTACTCTGGTTATTCATATTACCAGAGATTTTCCACTGATTCTGCCCCATGATTATTTTACCCCATTTCACTTTTCCCCTTGAGATTTGTCAAGGACCCATACAGTGTTACGGCCTGAGGGACTGGGGACCTGTTTTGCGTGGTGGGGCTAAGTGGTTCTGTCTTATTTTCAGCTGTTCTCTGTCCTACCCTAGTGATTCAGTTTGTCTTGGTTGAAGTCTCAGCTGTAGAGAAATAGCAACAATTAAGTTACACAAACAACAATTGGGCAAGGAAAATCAAATCTTCCCTCAACCATACATCCAGAGTGCCCTTTTGAATAGTCTCTGGGTGGTCTGCCTGGTTTAAGGGGCCCAAATCAGTTGTCCCAGTCAGCACCAGTTTCAAGTGGAAGAGTTCAAATGTCTCCGGCAGCTAGATAAGAGGGGTCTGCTTGCAACTAAAATATAACTTGCTCCAGTGCTCCATGAGGGCAAAGGGACCCACCCAGCAAATGGGTTAGTCTGGGAAGGTTAATACCTCCTTCCCCACCTTGCACCCAGTCACTTGTAATCCCCCTGGTCTGTGACCCTATTCACTCCAGTAGGCAACTGCTACCAGGGTTTACGACTGCCAAAATCACAGGAAATCTGCATCTGGCAGGGTGGCCTTGTGTGTTTAAATTAGGCTGTGAAAATTCTCTCAGTTCCAGCCCCTTGCCTTCTGTCCCAGCTAGATTCCTCTGCAAGTCAGAGGCTATTAGAGCTGAGGAGGAACTCAACCCTGGGCAGCAATTAGAGTTAACACTCAGGTGTCTATCCCTGCCTCTGCCCACTCACTGCCTTTATCTCAGCATTCCCCTGAAGGCAAGGTGCTCCTTGGGAAATCTGAGTCCAGTCTGGCAGGGGAAGAATTTAGGCTGTGGAAGTTTTTGCCATTCCAGCCTCACTCCTTCTGTCCTGTCTAAATTCTTCTGCAAGTCAGAGGCTGCTAGGACTGGTGAGGAACTCAGCTCTGGGCAGCAAGCTATTAGAATTTACACTCAGGTGTCAATTCCAGCCTCTGCCTGCCCACTGCCTTTGTCTCAGTTGTAGTACCCTGAGGGCAGGTGCTAATGGTCTCTTTACTTATGAAAGTTACCAGGTCCATCCTGCCTGTGGCTGCTGTCTGGAACCTCTGGTTGCCCAGAGAGATGGGGCTTGCCTATCTGAAATGGTGTCAGCTCACAGCTCAGAATGCCACTGTTGCTGTACGGCTTCCTCTGAGCCAACTTTCTTCTCCTCACTCCTGTGCCACAGTCAGCACAGAGCAGCACCAGCCTTTCCCCCTTCACTTATCTCAAGGAGATGTCCAAGAATCTGGACTCCATACGTAACAATACTCCAGACCTCGGGGTGGGGGCGTGGGGAATCCTCCGAGTTCAATGTTGCAGATGGGGAATATATACAGTTTTATGCAGTTTTACAGTTTTATGCTTGGCAGAAGGGTGCTGTGGCATGCCAGCAGCGGTAGGAGGTCCAGTTTTTAGGAGGTCTCTCCCGTGGGATAAAGTGGGAGGATGTTTGAACTCTGCTCACTTGTTTGCATGGAGTAAACTGAGAGCCCTTCTTGTGGGTGAGGGAACTCCCATCTGCTTGGTGGTGGATTTTGTACCTTTTGATTGTATTTTGGGGGTTGTAGCTCACCTCAGGAAGGTTGAAGTACGCTCTTCAATATTCTCTCTTGGCTCTGCTCCAAACCATAAGCTCCCTTGCTAAACTTCTATCCTTTAAGCCTCCTTCTGGATGGGAGCTTCTGTAAAAAACTGGCTCCAGTCCACCATCTTCGCTCCACTCGTGATCTAGCAACATTTGTAACAACCTAGATGGAAATTAAAAAGTAAGAAAGATCACAAATCAACTGAATCTTCTACTTCAGGAAATGTTTTTTCTCTTCCATGGCTGTGCTCTACTTGTGCAGGTCTGGTGGATGACCAGATTTCAGATGTTCTCTCTGCCAGACTTGCTAACCATTGGTAGATTCTACTGGAGGGGGTAGGACGTGGCTGCAATGACAATTCTCAGATGGCTTCCACTCTATAGACCTTCTTTCCTCATCACAGATCGTCAATGATGGACAACGCCCCCCAAGTACGATATTGGAATTTCAGTAGGTCCTTGGTCTCGGAGATTCAAAGAATAAACCCACAGACCACAGATCAGTGGCAAGACAAGGTTTTTACTAGAATTTAGAAAGGAATATAGAAGAAGTAAAAAGGCACCAGAGCTTCTGGCAGGGGAAAAGAACCAACTAACTCCAACCAAATACTTTCAAAATCTGTTTTTCAGATTCGGTAGGGTAGTACTGGGACAGCTGTTGGTGTACAGCAAATTTAGTGCCATCATTGAAGTGATAATCCTCTGAGGATTATGACTGATTTTCTATATATTATGAATTTTTTCTGCTCTGGAGGAACATCAATAGTTCTCAGCCTAGTATGAGCTCAGGAAATTGATTGATCTACTAATTTTCAGTGATTTCATCTTCAGCCTAGAATATTTTCCTTGCATATATGTGAAGAATAATTTTCAGCCAAACACTTGAGGAAAAAATGATGGTTAACAAAAATACCTTCCTGCCCTCTCTCCCTCCCTCCCTCCCCATCGTCTCCCTTTCTCTCCCTCCTGTTTTTGTATGTGTGTATTTACCTCTCTTCTCTCTGGTAATCAGCTCAGTAGTTTTTATCTGTCTTTGACTTCCTAAAATTCAATTTATGTTTGTTAAAATAAATTAGACCATGGAACCCTTCTTGGATCCTACTGCCCTCTGCTGTGACAGGAATATGTGAAAATCGCAGGATCGACCTTTCTTGTTTCTTTTCTGTTAGAGATCACATTCCTGTGAAATCTATTCATCTGAAAATCATTGTTTCATATATTTTCTTTGGTTTTACAGTTTAAATTTTTATGGAGTTTTTTGATTTTATGTGAATAAATCATGTCCCTGTAAAAATTTTAGTCAGAAATAATGTACCAATTTTTATTTTTAATAAAAATTGTATTAAAACTTTAGATATAGAATTGGCATCTTGACAATACTGAGACTTTTAATAAAAAACATAATTTTGTACCTTTATGTGGACTTTATTTTTCTTTAACATGATTTATAGTTATCTTTGCAGAAGTCTGGCACATATTAACTTTTATAATTATTACTCAGTGTAACAATTACACTTGATTACAAGAATCACTTGATTGAAAAGACTCATGAAATTGGTCATTATATACACATAAGATTTTAATAAACCTAATGATACAGTAGAGATTGATTACGAAAACTTGTAATCTTTGAGGAGTCCAGACCACCAGACACAGCCCTCAGGGCACTATCTATTACCACAGAATATATTTTATTTTTGAATTATGAACCACTAAGTTATGTGTGAGTTACCTAAGTTTCAAGGGAGTCTGAGCACAAGTTTATTGAGGAATCTTTTATACTACTGATTGCACAGTTAAAACAGGCTGTGTAAATGGTGAGGCCAGCTGAGAACACTCACTCCATGCATTCCTGAGCAGTGCACATGAACTAGTACAAGATTCTTTCAGAGGATTTTCACCTTGACGTAGCATATTATGAATCACTAGCTAGACATCTCAGTCTTATTTTGACTAAAGGTCCTATCTGGCCTTGCAGGAAGTAGCCCAAGACTATGCCAGATAACTCTATTTTTATGTACTATTTAATACTTTGATTTTATTGTAAATGCTAAATTTTATGTTTAATTTTGTATTTGTTTTGATCCATAAAAAAAGCAATTTGTGGGCGGCACCTGTGGTTCAAAAGAGTAGGGCGCCAGTCCCATATGCTGGAGGTGGTGGGTTCAAAGCAGCCCCACCCAAAAACTGCAAAAACTGCGAAAAAAAAGCAATTTGTTATATCAATTGATTTTATATGCAGCAATATTTGGAAACACATATTAATTGAAGTAATTTATCAAGAATTTTAGATTTTCTATATAAAAAAACCTTTGATTTCAAAAAAAAGGATAGTTTTTTCTTTCTTCCTTTTCAACTCCGATGCTAAACTTATATTTATTTTTTCCTTTCACTGATTACAATCTCCAATGTAATCTTGAATAGAATGTTGAAGGGAGGGTTTTTTTTTTATTTGTTCTTAATATCAAAGAGACAGCTTTGATAGTTCACATTAATTATGGTGTTTGTGTTGATTCTGAACAAGTCTATTTTATCTGAATAATAATATTTTCTCCTCTTCCTAGTTTGATAAGAATTATTTGGTTCATAGATTAAAGTTGAAATTCACAAAGCATATTTAGCTGTGGCTGCCTTACCTAATTGGATTACAGTAAAATAGCATTCTTAATTTAATCCGCTAGGATTTGTTGACATTTAAATTGATTAAAATGAATATGTATTCTGCAGTTGTTGGGTGTTTTTGACTGCCCGTATCTTATTAGCTCAAGTTTATTAATTATGTTGTTCAGATGCTTTGGATGGTTACTGGCATCAGGTTTTCTTATTGTATTAATTACTGAGGTGACACTTACCTGTCTTTCATGTAAAACTATCTTGATGATTCACTTAAATATTGCTGCCTCCAGGAAGCCCTTTGTTATCATTATTACTAACTTTCCTTTTTGTGTTTTCATAGTGACCTATACATACTGAACTGCATTTAACTATCACATCAATAGAGCTGAAGTAAATATATATTTAAGAAATTACTACATTCTCAGGATAGTTGCTGAAAATAAAAATGTACATGTGTCTATGTGACTGTTAATACAATGAATTTCAGAATTCAGCACATTTTCTTATTTGTCCTACTTACAATCATTAGTTTTATGACTTTCTATCTTGAAGCAAGTCCAAGCCAATTTTGATATATATATATATATATATGTATAACCATCAATAATTTTTCTTAATGCTGTTCACTTTTATTCTTCACTAGAGTTTTGAGTCCTTGTTCATATAATTTACTTTGTTGCAACCATCCTTCAACTTCTAGGTAGGTTCTTCTTGTTTGTTCTCTTGTTCTTGCTTTTCTGTACCTAAGATTGTGACATATTCCCCTCTTAAATAATCTTATCTTTTTTTTTTTTTTTTTTTATACAGAGTCTCAAGCTGTCACACTGGGTAGAGCTTCGTGGCATCACAGCTCATAGCAACCTCCAACTCCTGGGCTCAAGCTATTCTCTTGCCTCCACCTCCCAAGTAGCTGGGATTACAGGTACCTGACACAATGTCCTGGCTATTTTTTGGTTGCAGATGTCATTGTTGTTTGGCAGGCCCAGGCTGGATTTGAACCCTCCAGCTCAGGTGTATGTGGCTGGTGCCTTAGCTGCTTGAGCCACAGGTGCCAAGCCAAGAATCCTATCTCTTAGTGCTGGTTTCATTTTCTTCATTTCAGCCAGTTCTATTTTCTCAACCCCATTTTTATGTGTTCTCTCATCTGCCAAGACTTTTCTCTGCCACCATTGTTCTCTGCTGATGCTATGCTACCACGTGAATGCCTGGACTTCCTTTTATTGTTTGCTGCCTAAATCTCCTCTGCTCTTGTCAGGCTTCTTTCCTAATGAGTTCTCAGTTTAGTTTTTCTTAGGGCATCCCATGGCTTAATTGAGCTTCAGAGCTCACATAAAATTTTATAAGCACTGTTTTTAGATAATTCCTTGACACTAAAAGGGTTTTTTTTTTCTTAAAAAAATACTGTTGTAGAGTTCTTAATGTAAGATTGAAAATTGCAAAAAAAAAAAAAATGTAGAGAACAGTTTGAGTTTCATTACTAAGTGCTAATTTGGTATTTCTGGGCTCAAACTTCCAAAGCCTCCCCTGAAACCAGAGTAGGTCTCAATTTCCAACAAGTAAGAGAGTATTAAGAATTATTAAGTTAGAAATAACAATGACCACACAATACAGAGTAGTAAAGGTAATTAGGGATGGCTATGAGGGCACGGAAAGAGAATATGTATAAAGAAGTAAGAAATGGATCGAACTTGGTGGCCAGAAATCACATGTACAACACACAAAGGGACTGATCATTGTCATTAACATACCTATTATCTCAATTCATCTAGTCATTCTTTTACTGACCAAATAGATGCTAAAGATGTATCTCACGGTAGGTACCATCATGCCAGGGAGAATACAGCAGTGAGTAGGGATGATACAGTCATTCCCCTTCTGGATGTGATCGAGAAGGTATTAGACAAATGATACAATTATGTTTTGACATCTGATATGAAGGAGAATTACAAAATGAATAAATATGAGATTAGACAACTAAGTTCATGAACTTATTCTAGAAAAAGTGACACATACCTCATGGCTTAATATCTTTACAAGTGTCTTCAAAGTAACCCTGTCAGAAGCTGTGAACCAGTGTCAGTGTGTCATCCATCCCTCAAAGCACTTATCTCCCCAAGCATTTTATAATTTTTTTATCCTTTTTTTTTTTGCTGTTTTAACATATTTCTTTCTCTTTTTAAATTAAATCATAGCTGTGTACATTAATGCAGTCATGGGGTACAATGTGCTGGTTTTATGTGCAAGGTGAAATATTCTCATCAAACTGGTTAACATAGCCTTCATGGCATTTTCTTAGTTATTGTGTTAAGACATTTATATTCTACTTTAATTCTTTTTCATTTCAAATTAATATGAGGGTAAAAAATTTTAGGTTACATTGTTCTCACTTCCAAGGTAAACTTCAAGTGATAGCTGAGGCCTTCATCCATGGGCTGTGCTGAACACCTTCAGGCTGTCCACATTAGGTGAGATTTGGCAGTGGTCCTCCCTCTCCCTCCAATAGTCCTCTTTCCTTCTCTTCCTCTCTCCTGCCTCTCCCCTCCCCTTGCTAGACTGTATTTGTGTTGGCACGTAATTGTTTATTTATTGGTTTCATATTAGTATTAAGAACACTGGATATTTCTTTTTCCCATTCTTGAGATACTTTACTAAGAATAATGTGTTTCAACTCCATCCAGGTAAACATAAAACACATAAGGTCTTCATCTTTTCTTATGGCTAAATAGTAGTACTCCATGGTATATGCATGCCACACTTTGTTAAATTATTCATGGGTTGATGAGCATTGGGTTTACTTCAGATTTGGCAATTATGAATTGAGCTGCAGTAAACATTCTGGTGCAAATGTCTTTGTGGTCAAAGAGTTTTGTCTTCAGATAGATACCTAGTAATGGAATTTCAGGATCAGATGGAAAGTTGACTTTTGGTTCTTTATGAATTCTCTATTCTTCTTTCCACAAAGTTTCTATTAGTTTGCAATCCCACCAGCAACGTAGAAGTATTCCCTTCTCTCCACATTCATGCCAGCACCTGAAGATTTGGGACTTTGTGATGTTGGCTAATGTTACTGGAGTGAGATGACGTGTCTGAGTGTTTTATTTACACTTCTCTGATGAGTAAAGACCATGAGCATTTTTTTTATGTGTTTGCTGGTCATTCATCTGTCATCCTCAGAGAAGGATGTTCAAGTCTTTTGCCCACTTAGAAATAGTGTTGTTTGTTCTTTTCTTGTCGATTAATTTGAATTCTCTGTTGATTCTCATTATCAGGCCTTTGTGATGCAAAAATCTCCCATTCTGAAGGCTGTTCATTTGCTTTGGTTGGAGTACCGTTAGCTATGCAGAAGCTTTTTAGCTTGATTAAATCTCATTTATTTATTTTTGGTGTTGCTGCAATTGCCAGAGGGGCCTTCTTCAGAAAATCATTTCCCAGGCCAATGCTTTCAAACATTTTCCCTACACTCTCTACTAGGATTTTTAATGTTTTATATCTTAAATTTAAATCTTTTATCCAGTGAGAATCAATTTTTATCAATTGTAAGAGGTATGGGCCCAGTCTCAGTCTTTTACATGTGGCTAACCCATTCTCCTACAACCATTTATTAAATAGGGTTGTTCCCCCCCCCCCCCAGTGCATGCTTTTGTTTGCTTTATCAAAGATCAAGTGGCAATGTGTCTCTGGGTTCATCTCTTGATCTCTATTCTATTCCATAGATTTATATCTCTATCTTTGTACCAGTACTATGACCACTATAAATTGTAGTACAACCTGAAATCTGGTAACATGATGCTTCCAGATTTGTTCTTACTTCTAAGAATCATATTAGCTATTTGGGGTTTTTTTCTGGGTCCATATGAAATAAATTACTATTTTTTAAAATTCTTCCAAGTATGACATTGGTACTTGGATGGAGATTGCATTAGATCTGTAGATTACTTTGGATGGTACGGACATTTTAATCATGTTGATTCTTCCCAGCCATAAGAATATGTTCTTCCATTTGTTAATGTCTTATGCTATTTCTTTTCTCAGGGTTTCGTAGTTCTCTTTATAGAGATCTTTCACATTCTTCGTTAGATATATTACTAGGTCTCTGTAAAAGTGGAGCCTTTGATTTTATTCTCAGCCTGACAGTTATTGGCATTTATGAAGGTTCCTGATTTGTGGGCACTGATTTTTTATCCCAAGACACTGCTACATTCCTTGACCTCTTCTAATAGTTTTATAGTTGATTCCTTAGGACTTTCTAGGTATAAGAACATGTCATCCACAAATAACGAGCGTTTGACCTCCTCTATCCCCATTAGAATACTCTGAGTAAAACTGAAAGTATTTCCACTCAAACTGGAACTAGAAAAGGATGGCCATTGTAGCCACTGCTATTCAGGGTAGTGCTGGATGCCCTAGCCATGATGATCAGCACATTTTTTAGCATGAGTTCATGAACTTAATTGTATGATGATAGCTCTGATGGTCATTCCAGAAAAAGAGCTCCACAAATGCTTTGAGGAGTGGACTAGGTGCTGGTATACAGCTTCCTGACGTGAGTACACTGAAGTTGGCCCATGTGATATTGGGCACTTTGTGTAGGATGAATTTGCAAACTTAATTGTCCAACCTCTTATATATGACAGGGGGCTGATCATGCTTAGGAGGTTGAATTAAGTGAAAATTAAGGTAAAAACCAGAAGGATGAATAAGTTCGAGTTCAACCATTGAATGATTCAGATGGAGGAAACAATTTCTACCTCCGAGAACTGAAAGAAGTTCAGAAGGCGATTATATGGAAAATGAAAAGTCAGGTGAGCAATTAGAGGGAGCAAATCTTTTTTCTTTTTAACAGAAAAGTTCTTCTCCATTCGTCAGTGACTGTTATGAGCATATTTTTATATTTAGTTAATACAGCTCTTAAAATGGGTCTTTTAAGTCTTTGAGATCCCTGTGTAGGTTCTTTTTTTTTTAAATACCTGTAATTTATTTCTTGAAGAACCAGATTTCATGTCCTGTCCATTTCATATTCTAAGTTTTCTCATTAATTTTCATGATATCATTTATTACTTTTTTTTACTTAGTTTCTATATCTTTTTCAGTTTGTATTCTATTCCTAGTAGGGTCTCTTTAGTGAGGCTCTTTTTATAGAAGAGATTAATTTTGTTAGTTTTTTTAATTAATGAAAACATTATATATATTTATTATATACAGCATAATGTTTTTGTAGGTGTATACATTATTTATAATTTGTGAACTAGCTAAATCAAGCTATTAACAGATTACTTCACATTCTTACAGGGTTTTTGTGGGTGTATGTGGCAAGAAACCCTAAATCTATTCTCTTCTATTTTCAAGTATATAAAATATAATATTTTGTTATTAAGTATAGTTACTATGATATACAATGGATCTCCTGAACTTATTTCTTCTCACTGAAATTTTGTGTCCTTTGATTAATGTCTGTCCAATCTTCCCACTCCAAGTCTTGATGTTGACCATTTTACTCTCTGTTTCTATGAGTTTGGTTTTTAAATTTGCTTAATTTAACAATTTGTAGGAACCAGACTTTCCAGCACAATTTGACCTTACAGTACAGTAGTTCCTCTGCTTACCTGTGAATTGTCCTCCTCATTTTATTTGCTGTTCTCAGATTTGCCAAATTTGAATTTGAATTTTTTGTGACTTGAGAGTTCTCTTGCTTATAGGGTCAGAATTCATTTGCCATTTTAATGTTTTCCCACAACTTGATGATATCATGGCAAACTTGTAATTCTCGGTGGTTTCTCTCCATTATTTTGTATTTTAAAGTTTGAGAGGAAAATCAGTCACCTAGTGTTATCCTAGGAGTTAAGATCTGGAGGGGAGTTTATATCCTAATTTTTCTCTTTTAGTAAAATAAAAAATTATTAATTATTACACTTAATTGGTTCTTTTTTCTATTCATCTAAATGAAATTCTATACAATATTTGACATTATTAAGCACTCATCTTCATTTATTCTATCACACATCACATTTATTAAATGTCTTATAAAACAGGCATTGTTTTAAGCACTGATGGGACAGTAGTGCCCAAATCCAAAGATGGCACCTTAAGTTTTATTGGCTCTTATAATAGAGGAGATATGCAATAATCAAACATTATTACTATCTTAAACCTTGTTTTTGTAATATATTAAGTCTTCATTTAACATCATCAATAGGTTTCTGGAAACTGAAGCCTTAAGCCAAGCAACATACAATAGAACCTCTCCAAGTTGATCCCATAAGAGGTAATTCTGGTGTAACAAACCTGGTGAACATACAGCAGAGATGGTCAACAAAGGAGCTGGGCTGACTCTACTGATATGCACAGGTGGTTCATGTCCAATCTATGAAAATTAGCCCAACTATGGATGTTCCACTATGATAGAAAATCTATTTACTTCAGGCTAATTGATAGAACCACAAGTTATGTTCCTACAACATAATTCCCATCACCAAAACATGATTAAACTTCTATTTAAAGACTCAAAAACATGTAGTATTAAACATAGGAATAAATATGATCTGGCCAGACATGGTGCCTCACATCTGTAATCCCAGTGCTCTCAGAGGCTGAGGTAGGTGGATTGCTTGAGCTCAGGAGTTCGAGACCAGCCTGCACAAAACCAAGACCCTGTCTCTCTAAAAATAGAAGAATTAAGACAAAGGATAGCTTGAGCTCAAGAGTTGGAGGTTGCTGTGAGCTACGACACCATGGCACTCTACCTAGGGTGACATCTTGAGACTCTGTCTCAAAAAAATATGCATATAATTAAGAAAGATTAAGAGAAACAAGGTAATTTTTGGCCACTTATTCCAGTTCAAGGTTACTGGAGCTTCTCCTGGCAGCTCAGGAATAAGACAAGAACCCACCCTGGACAGTACACAATCCATGGCAGGCTACCCTACCCTAATCTTACCCAATTCTCCTAATGGGTACATATTTGGGATAAAAGAATGAAACAAGCACCTAAGGAGAACCTACTGAAAGAAGCTCTGGAAATAAATTACTTTTTTCTTCTCATTCTTTAAGAAAAAATATAGAACATAGAATGAAATGACATTACTCCATGACTAGGTTTTACTTATTACTTTCTCTTTAATATTCTTCTTTTCCAATACCTTTTATTTTCATATTCTGAACCTATAACAACAGTTCATTTTAAAATTTTAAGAAGAATTTCCATAGCATTTGGGAAAATGATGAATCACTAACACTGAATATGGACAAATCTGATAAAACAACGTTTATTTAAGGAATATATATATACAAAGGAATGCACACTGTACATATAATTCCACCTAGTTTGTTTTGGAACCTGAAAAGTTAACACAGCATTAGAAGACAAAGGGGTAGATGCTTCTTGTGGAAATAAGAAAGACCACAAGTGACCACGGGAGATTCTATAGAAATGCTCATATCTGGGTGGTGGTGAAGTATCCACACAAGCATATACACATGCAGAGATTAACTGAGCTGTATACTCAAAATATGTACACTTCTCTCTGAATTAAAACTTAGCAAGTGTGTTAAAAAAAATGAGATGTTTGTGTATGTGTATTATATATAACCACATATCTAATCCTAGAAGGTGGGCAAGGAAATAAGGCATACTAGAACATTCTAAAGTGCTGAAATACACCCCACTGTTATTTGAATGGTGTAAAATGAACCTGCTTGTATGTTTAGGTGAAGTATATTTTATTATTATTTTTGTATGTTATATCTTAATACAACATTTTTAGATGTACACTGTCTAGCTAGACTTAGATTGATTACAAAATACTCAAGTATGTTTGTTTCATTTTCCATCCCTTCACTTTTTTTTATAGGAACAGTGAGTTTCTGTAAACAGGATATAATTTGGTCTTTCTTTGCTTCAATTTTTTATTTGTCAGGTGATTATCATTAAGTACATTCTAACTACTGCCATTTTGTTATTTCCTTTCTAGATTTTATTGTACTTTTCTCTTTCTCTCCTTCTTTCTATCTTTTTTCCTCCTCTCTGATGTCAACCTTTCTGGTTAAGTAGTTTACTCTAGTCGTGTGTTTTTATTCTTTACTTTTTATTTTTTGTTTATACATTATAGGTTTTTGTTTTGTAATTATCATGAGGCTTACAAAAATCATTTTATAATTATAACAAATTATACAAGTCTGCTTGAACTTAATTTTGATTTCAAGGATAAGAAGCAGAAACCAAAACAAAAATATCTGTTTCCTCACACACAGATGGAACCTTTTATATCCATTTTCCACATTTGTATATTGTCTGTCTATAAAAAAAAATGTAGTTAATTTTTAATAACTTTGCCTTTCAGTTTTGATATTAAAGATATATGCCTCTTCTGTTTATAGTATTAGAGTATACTTGATTTATCTGTGTATTTACTGAGTGAGTTCTATACATTTAGATATTTTCCTGTTGCACATTTTTCATTTAGTTTAAAGAACTCCCTTTAGCCTTTTTTTGTAAGACTGATCTGTGGTGATAAATTTTCTTGGCTTTTTTCTGTCTTGGAAAGTCTTTCTCTATCCTTAGTTTCTGAATGATTGATTTGCCAGGTACGGTATTCTTGTTTAGCTAATTTTTTTTCTTCATTACTTTGAATATATCATTTCTTCACTCCCTGCTAGCTTGTAATGTGTCTAATGAGCAGTCTGCCCCTTGGCAAATTAGAACTATCTCCTATGTTATTTTGCCTCTTTTCTCTTGCTGATTTCAGGATCCTCTCTTTACCATTGACATTTGAGAGCTTGATTATAATATGTCTTGAGTTAGAATTGTTTATATTGTATCTGATTGGTAAGTTTTGACTTTTCTCTACCTGAACATTGACATACTTCTCTAGATTTGGGAAGTTTTCTGGTATTATCTCTTTGTAAATCTTTCTATTCCTTTGACGATCTCAAATCTTTTTTGAATCCCAATAATTCAAATTTTTGTGAATTTTTGTTTTATTTCTCACAGGCTTTCTTTGTTCCTTTTTATTCCCCCCTAACTGTGTATTTTCAAATAGTCTTCCATTAATATTTTTGTTTGCTTGATAAGCTCTGCTGTTGATGATTAATGTTTTATTTGGTTCATTGTGGTTTTTGAGAAATCCTTCAGGGTTTCTGTTTGAGTTTGTAAAAATTATTTTAACCTCTCTGTTATGTTTCACTGATGAATTTCTGAATGGTTTCTTTGTATTTGCGCAAAGTTTTTGTGTCTTCTTAACAGCTATTTTGAATCTTTGTCTATCACCCTTCATTGTTTCAAGGTTGATCTTGATACCTTATTTTATCTGTTTGGTGACCCATGGTTCCCTGAAATTCCTGATACTTGTGGACAAATGTGGCAACACCTGCACACTGAAGGATTAGGTAGTATTCCGGTCTGTATAGCCTGGCTGTGTTTGTGCTCACAGCACAATATTCAGATATTCTAAATAGAGTGATTATCATGCTCTCTGAGCTTGTGGTCACTGGCACTGTGCAGCAATTTTTTGCACCTTAAGCCCAGGTTAGGCACAACTCTGTAGTTAATATGTTATAGCTTTTTCAGCTCTATTCTTCAAACCTGTTTCCTGCATGTCTGTAGTTGGTGTATTATTCCTGTCCAGACAGTCCAGAGGAGAACCAAAGGTTAGTGCATCCCATTTCATCCATAGGTTTTCACCTGTGATTGGAGTGGATACAAATTCCCTCTGTCCATGGTCCCTGGCTTGGGATCTGGTGTTGTCAAACTCTGCCTAGTGCTGGACTTCACCGTGGTAAGCCTGACACTGGTCTCCATGATAGCACCTAAATCTCTCTTTTCCCCCAAGTGGACGATGCCTCTATGCTGTGCATTGTTGGATTGAAGGAGGAATGAGGTGGGCAGGCCAGTGGCCATGACAGACACCATAACACTGGGTCATATCCGAGGTCCACAGCTATTAAGAATAGGACAGAAAAAGGGTATGCCCAAAGCCCATGATGCTATGGCCTTCCTGCTGCTGAGGTTAGCTTGTGGCTTCAAATTGTTGGAAATGGCCAGTGTGATGCCATCCTAAATATGAGATTGTCCCCCCACCCCAGGAACACGGGTCTCACCTGGTGCTGGAGAGGCATGGAGACCCTTTCTGCAGGCACTTGTCTAGGACAGGTGTCACTTGATTCTTCTCGGTGTTTTATTTCACTGTCGTAGACCCGGCACTGAGTTTCAAAGCAAAATCCTGCACTGATTTCCCTATTTTTCCTCCCAATAGATGAGTCATTATCCAAGATGTACTGCACAGGACTGGGAAGGAGATCACAGGGGCAGTCTAGTTGTTGCAATGACTAGTTACTGACATTGTTACACTAGTTATAACGAAAGCCAGCGGCTACTGGGCACAACCCAGGCCCATACCACTGTGGCCTGCCTGCAGCTGAGGCACACAAATGTGTTGAGGCCACAGGGGACGGCTAGCAGTGATGCAGGTCAGAACACCAGCCAGTCATTGCTGTCACTTAGCTGTGGGGCAAATCCAGATGCTCTGCCCACAGGCCTCACCTGGGCTCACAGGCCTCATGGCTTGACCAGGACTGAGTTCCGTCATAGAAGGCCTGTGCTGAGCTTACCACAAAACCCGGCTCTCAGTTCCCTTTCCCTCTTTCAAGCAGATGTGTCTCCCTTAGCCCTGTGCTGCTGGAAGTTGGGCCAGAGGTGAAGTGGGCAGGGTGACTCTTTCCCTCTATCCTCTTCAGTGTATCTTTTCTTATTATGCTAAAAATAGTTACTACGATTTCACGTTTGGTTTCCTGAGCTCTCATGAAGGCATTTCATGAATGGACAGTTGTTCAGATTGGTGTCTATGCATTGAGATGACCACTGAAGGATCCTGTTTGACCATATTGCTCTGCCCTTCCTAACTTCCCTTTATCAATTTCTAAAAAGCAGGTTTGTAGTTAGAACTTCCCACAGATTTTTGTACTTCTAGGAAAGTACTTATCGCCTCTTATTTTCTGAAGGACAGCCTTATGAGGTATAGTATTTTTGGTTAGCATATTTTTTCCTTTCGGCACTTCTTAGTATTCTGTATTATACTTTCCCATTTTCTCCTGGGCTGCAAAGTTTCTGCTTAGATAATATTGTTTTATGGTTGGTTATTGGTTAGGGTGACCAGACGTCCCGCTTTTGAACAATTTCAACAATTGGTTAGGGTGACCCCACATCCCCCAGCGTTTTAAAAAAGTCCCGATTTTTGGAAAGAATGCAGGAACGGGCGGGAGAACAAGAAGGGAATATATGGTTTTCAGCTGCCATGTGGCTATTTCTCCAGAATATGAGTTTTATATTATTTTTGTTAATTTTACAATGCTAAACTGTAATAATAACAAATAATTGCTGAGACGTGATTATCAAGAACTGCTTATCAAAGTCTGCATTGCTGTCAGGCACTGCCCTGCTCTGTTCCCCTGCCCCGCCCCCACCCTGCCCCTGTGGCCATGTTGTCCCGCCTTACCGATGTTAAAATCTGGTCACCCTATTATTGGTGCCTTATTTTCTTCTTTGGAGGAGTCAGTTTTCCTGAGTGTTCTTGATGCTTGTGGTTCTTCACCGCCATTTGTGCATTTGAGGAAGTAACCCGCGGTCTCCCTGCTTGGGCAGGGAAACCCATTCAACTATCAGCCTCTCTGGAGATTCAGCACAGGCCGTTTGGCGTGGTTCCTAAGCAGGCATGCTGGAGTCACTAAGTATGATTATCATGGTACCTGGGTCTACAGGGTTGGTCTTAAATGCACGCACCTCAAGTTCCACTGAACCTAAAGCCACAGGGAGTAGCTTGGAGATGCAATCTGCAAGATCTAGCTGGTGGCTGAGGCTGTGCAGGCAGGTGTCAAGGTTGAGTTTGTATGGGTCTGTTCATAGGCTAGCCTTGTGAGGGCTGGCCCAAAGCCTGAGGACACTGAGTCAAGTATGGTTCCTGGGCAAGCTTGGAACCTGGGGTCACAAGGCTTAGCCTCATGCTATGCTATACTAGGGTAGGCCTAGGCCCTGGGTCAGTTGGAATGTCCCTGGATTCTGGATCTAATGAAGCCTGGGGCCACAGGGACTGACCTCACCCTGAGAAGGAATGGAATTTGAATCTATAGAAACTGGCCTGGTGCCTGGATCCACAGGTGGTGACTTAGGGTTATGGTTCATGGGTACTAAACTAGCACTGGGATTAGTCTAGAGAGTGGACCTATTATTACTAGCCTAAAGTGTAGAGCTGCTAATGCCTGCATAGCACTGTGACAGGCCTGAAGCTGGAGGTAGAGGCTGGCCCATTTTGGGGGCAAATCCGAAGCCTTGACTTGGAGCCTGAGGCCTCAGGGGCTGGCCTGGATCTTGGGCATGCTGGGGGTGTCTCTTCAATGCATTTTTTCTTATTTCTGTGCTATATCCAGGTGCTCTAATTTTTCATCTGATTCCTTAGCATGTGGATGATTTTTCAAATTGATGTTTCTACAAGGGTGTGAGTGCTAAAAAATCCTATTCTGTTACCCTGTCAAAGTTACTCAGTAGAACTTTTCATTTTATAAATGTAATAATGCTATAAAATAATGAAAAAAAAGTCTGTATTTTTAATGATATATACCAAAATGTCAAGCACAGGTAATTTACTTTGAGGTGTTTCAAGGAAAATAAGAAAGTATAATGAGAGGCAAAGATGAAGAAAATACGTAAAATATTAAAAAGTTTTGATTCTGGGCAGTGGATGCATATGTGGTCATTCTTTTGTTCTCCCTAGATTTCCTTGTCTTAAAAATTCGTACATATATTGTTTTGTGGGGAAAGAAACAGGGAGAGACAGAGACATGGGTAGTGAGGAACATAGAAATGGAGGGAGAGAAGAAAAGTGGCCCTGGACCCACAGCCATGCTCATTTCCTAGTGTGTATCTGTCTCTCTCTGTGCCACGTTTCATTATAGTCTGTCTTGTTTCTTAGATTGGGATTGGGTTCTATGTGAAAGGCAGGGATATTTATGCAAGTTCTTATTTCCTGTGTGCCTATAGAGCTATAGGTTGTTGCAATGAACTTTGCTATGGATTGTACCACTAGAGAGGGGCTCAAAACCATGATGGGCCTTCAGCTAGATCTGTGAGAAGCTGCATAAGACGGTACCCAGATTATTAAATGATCCGAACTCAGACTTCAAAATCTACAGCTTCTTATAGATGTCAATGGTGTGTGCTTTTGAATTCAGCTTTTTCTTTATATATTTTTTTATCTCGAAGTAGATTTTGTGTAAAAAGAAAAAGAAAAACTAGCCCAGACTCCTGCTAAAATTATTTAGAAAAATATATATAATCATTTGCAAGCTTATTTATATTATTCAAAAACAAAAGGCAGAACCAGCATCATCTTTAGGAATTACTAACCTCATAGAAGTAAGAAAGTGAAAAACTCACAGAAGTAAAGGAATGTGGAGTTAAAATATAAAACCTAAGGAGCAGCACTTCAACCTTGAAGGGGAAAATAACTCCCAAGAATAAGAATTGCATGAAGATAGGTAAAAACGCACTGTGTGGTTGAGCTGATGGTTGAGCTTTAAGAACGGCCTAGTCACAAGATAATAACTATCAAGAAATCACCTCATTACAGGTAGTTTTTCTAAACACCCCAAGTAGCCAAGAGTGATCCTCTTTATAGCCTTTTAATCAAAGTGGGAAGGAAGTATTTATCAGAAAGTAGGACTTTGTTCACCTCCACTCCATGCTACTAAGCTACCAGTTTATGTTTATACAACTTTTCCTCCAATCTGAAGTTTTTTGTTGGTGGTGGCTCTAAGGGACAGCACACAAGAAAAGGCCTCCTTTTCTTTTGCACCTTTCGCTAAAGGGCATATGGAGCTCCATGGGATAGATTTCCACACCAAAACATCCTGAAAACAGAATTGTCTTCTTAGTTAATTCCACTTCCAAATCAACTAACTGGGTTCTTGAAACCGTACCAAGAAATGTCTTTGTAGACACTCTTTTTTTTGGGGGGAGGGGGAGTCATCCCTTTATTACGTTTATTTTCTTTTTCTTTCTTTCTTTTTTTTTTATTGAATGGTAACTATGTACATTAATGCACTTCTGGGGTACAGTGTGGGGTTTTCACATGCAATCCGAAATACTTCCATCAAACTGATCAACACAGCCTTCATGTCATTTTCTCAGTTATT
>CAUYQV010031697.1:0-10909 GCA_963574575.1 Galagoides demidoff | reverse complement strand
AAAGCTTTTGCACAGCTAGGAGTACCACAAACAGCACCAAAAGACAGCCTGTAATCCTACTTTTTAATCTTTTTTTTCCACCACATGTATCATAACCATTTCCTATTTTCTTTCTTTTTTTTGAGACGGAGCCTCAAGCTACCCTCCTGGGTAGAGTGCCATGGCATCACGGCTCCCAGCAACCTCCAACTCCTGGGCTCAAGCGAGTCTCCTGCCTCAGCCTCCCAAGTAGCTGGGACCACAGGCGCCCGCCACAATGCCTGGCCATTTTTTGGTTGAAAGCCATCATTGTTGTTTGGCGGACCCAGGCTGGGGATTCGAACCCACCACCTTAGGTGTATGTGGCTGGCGCCTTAGCTGCTTGAGCCACAGGCGCCAAGCCAAGTTCACTGTTAAGGAATCAGTGTCTCACCTGACTCCCAGCAGGTGCCCATTGTTCCCTGGCTCTAATGTAGACAGAGGACAGTGTTTGATAGAGGCTGACTGTGCATCACTCCCAACTTTTCCTCTTCCTTTGTGGGGCAGCCACTATCCAGCCAGTCCCTCACACCCCTCAGACAGGAGGGAAAGCTCCAGGACCTAAAATAAATGGGAGATTCTGTCACAGATACTAGTTCCTGGACACTGTTACTGTTCCCGCATCACGTTGTGCTTGAAGCCAACTTTACCCCTAGATTTTTCAACCATGTGAGCTAAAGAAATGCCTTTTCCTTAAGTCAGGTTAGAAATGAATGGTCCTGCCTGTCTTATGCAGTGACTTTGAGTCTAGGAAAAACATTGATTCTATGAGTTCAGGGTCACCAGCTGGGGTAGTTATGGGCTGTGGGAATGGAGTCAAGGAAGTACATCACAGCTAAAGTTACATAAGTTCTCAAATGTCAGGAAAAGCAGTGATGCTGGGGGAGCAGCAGCCAGGAGGCTCCATGGCCAAGATGGCCCCTCAGCCCCCAGCTCCAGACTCAGGAGAGCTCTTGGCTGCCAGAGCTCAGCATGGTGTGCTCCAGCTGGAGTTCAAATCATCAGCTCTGTTCTCTTGGCCACTGGGGACCTAAGATTCTGGTGAATTTTTAATATGTTCTCTCTCTAGCCTACAAAGGGATTAACTTTTGTCATTGGGGTTTATTCCTGTAGTGAATTCTCTGAAGTTAGTGGCATGTTAAAATTTAGGAGGCTGGGTTATAGTCAGAGCCACTGAATACGAGCTGTATAATTTTGGGAAGCTGTCACCATTTTAAAACAATCTAATCATCTGTAAAATAGAGACAGGAATATTACAGTACTTATAAGGGGACTAAGTTAAGTTATTTAACTTTGTATGTTCCTGTTATAATATTCATTGATTTCTGGTTGCATTATATATTATTTGTTCCTTTCTTTTTCTCTTACATTTTGCCATTGTAGTTTAGTAAATTTCTGCAGTGATACCATTTGAGTCCTTTCTCTTACTCCTTTGTTTGATTACTTTTCCAATGAATAGACTTCCATGTGCATTCATAATGGTGAATGTCCTTTCACTTCCAACTTTAGTACTTTCTTGAGCATTTCCTGTGTGGTTGGTCCAATGGTACTGAAATCCTTTACCATTTGTTTGCCTACGAATGACTTTATTTCTCCTTCATTTTTGAAGAATAATTTTGCTGGGTATAGTTTCTTGGATGGCAATTTTTTCTTTCAGCACTTCAAATATATCCTCTCGTTCTCTTCTGGCTTTTAATAGTTTCTGTTGAGAAAGCTACTGTTAGTCGGATGGTGTTTTTTTATAGGTGACCAGACAATTTATTTTATCTTGTTGTTTTTAGGATTTGCAAGAGCAAATCAAACTTTGATTTTAGAAAGTCAGATGATAATGTTCTGCAGGAAAGACATCTTCTGCTTTGTATCTCCCTGGGGACTATTGATCCTTGTGTATCTTAATATCTAAATATGTTCCTAGACTTGGAAAGGTTTTATCTATTATTTCATTAAATAAGTTTTCTAATTCTTTCTTCATCCTCAAGGATATTGATAATCCATAAATTTCATTCCTTTATGTTGCCCCAAATATCACAAAAGCTTTGCTCATTCTTTTTTATTCTTTTTTCTTTATATGTATGTGACTATATTGTTTCAAAAGACTTGTCTTCAAATTTTGAGATTCTTTCTTCTGGCTCATCTAATCTATTGTTGAAGCTTTCAAATATATAATATTTTGTATTTCCGTCAATGAATTCTTCAGTTCCAGATTTCTACTTGGTTATTTTTTTAAAATTTGTATCTCTCTGATAAATTTCTCATTTATCCCAAATTGCTTTTCTGATTTCTTTGTATTGTTTACAGAATTGTCTCATATCTCACTGAGCTTCTTTTAAATCAATATTTTGAATTCTTTATTTTGGATTTTGAAAATTTCTTTCTGATTAGGATACATGCTATAGAATTATTATATTCCTACACAGGTGTCCTATTTTCTTGCTTTTTCTTGTGCTGCTACATCCAGTGTAACATTCCTATTTTTGAATTTACTTTTGTAGGGGAGGACTTTTTCCAAAGATGTATCTATGGTTTTGGTTGGGTAGGGATTTGATTCTGGGTATAGTCTCTGATTTTCTCAGCTGTATATAGCATTAGTGGTGTCTGCAATTTCCTCAGTGGGTGCAGTTATTGGTGGAGGCTGTGGTGCAGTTGTGTTAGGGACTAGCATGCCAAGTAGACCAGTCTTCAGGCCCCAGGGGTGGCAGTGGTGGGCTGTTTTTGCCTATCTTTGTATCTCAGGTTAGTGCATTTTGGCACTTGTGTTAGTGGTTACTGACAGATCAATTCTTGGGCCTACAGATGGCTTGCTCAGATGTCAGCAGTGGCAGCCGTGGACCAGGTAGACAGATAAGTTATTGGGCCCCTGGGAGGCTGTCCTGGCATGAATGATGGGAATATAAAAGGCAGGAAGATTCTCTGGATCCCAAAAAGTGTGTGTTTAATGTTGCTGGTGGCTGCCATGGGCCAGGCAGTCAAGTTTCCAGGTGTGTAGGTGGCACTTGCATGAAATAGTAGCAGGCAGGATTTTAGACCCCACTTCAAGTGCCCAGGAGAAGTGTCCAAGTTGCTGGATTCGGTTGAGCAATCCAGGACTTCAGGCTATCTGTTTTTCCTCTGAAGGAGGAGTGAAACTGGGTTCAGAAAGCTTGTGCTCAGTGAGAGTAGGTACCAGCCTTGGTGGGCAAGGGCAGGATGATTCTCAGGCCCCAGGAGTAGTGCTCAAGTGAGGAGCCATAGCAGCCATCTGAGGTCCCATCACTAAAGAGGGTGTTGCTGTCCTCAGTGGCTATATCCTGGGCCAACAAGTGGGGAACACATGTCCCCTTCATGCCCCAGTTCTAGAGAAGCTCTTTCCTCCCCCATCCCAACCCTGGCTGCAGGAGCCCACACTCAGCTCACAACCAATTCTCCACAACATGTCCCCATCTCAGATTCTAGCAGTGCTCCCTTCTTGGCATTGGGCACTGCCACCTAGGCCTTGCTCACTTCCTAGCCCCAGCTGCAAGAGCACTCCTGGCTTGCTTCCCTATCCCAGCAGCAACAGCCTGAGTTTCCATAATACCCCAGCACCAGCACCACTGGGTCCAGAGGCTAGTTCTCAAAATAAATGACTCTTTGCTGTAGCTCTTTGGTTCTCAGAAAGGGTATAGAGCCCAGTGCTCCCTCTCTGCCTAAAGCAGATCTATCCTGCAGTCCTCTGGAAGCTTCCTAGGTTTACGTTTCTGGGGTTAGGAAAGGTGAGGGGTTCTCCTGTGGACAGGATTGCATGATTCCATGGTGGGGACATGGACTACTAGAAGTCTTTCATTTACTCCTCTCTGTACTGGGGAGTCACCCCTGGCTCCAAACCAACCCCAACCAGAGAGACTACCTCTCCTCCTCCTTCCCCATTTTTGGTGTCCCCTGTCACTTCTTTGTTGAGTTCCAGTGTTCTCTCTTGGATTATGTACTAAAAGTGTGATTGTCTATACGCTACTTTGATTCTTTTATGTGGAAGAGGGAGGCATGAAATACTTTTAGTCAGCCTTGTTACCTTCTAATGCCTTATGGTAGAAAGTTAAGTTATTGACTTTAGATCTTTTATCTTAATATGGGCATTTATAGCTCTGAACTTCCTTCTAAGCCCTTCTTTAGCTGCATCTCACTATTTTTGATACACTTTACCTTCATTTCCATTAGTCTTAAGGTATTGTTCTATTTTTCTAATTTCCTTTGTGACTTCTTTTTTGACCCACTGGTCATTTAGGAGTGTGGTTTTTAATTTCCACATATTTCTCATTTTCCCCAGTTTCTTTCTGTTGTTGGCTTATCATTCATTCCACTGGGTTTAGAGAAAATATTTTATATGGGTTCTATTCTTTAAATTTATTAAGGATTGTTTTATGGCCTATCATATGATCTATCTTGGAAAATTTTTTTCATGCACTTGAGAAGAATGTATATTTATTCCACTGTTGTTGGGTGATTATTCTATAGATGTCTGTTAGGTCTATAGTGTTGTTCAAGTGTTCTAGTTCCTTTCTCTTCTGTCCAATTGTCCTATTCATTATTGTAAGTGGGGTAATGAAGTCTATGTTATTGTTGAATTGTCTATTTCTCCCCTAAGTTCAGTCAGTTTTGCTTTGCATATATTATTTGGTGCATTTATGTTCTACTCTTAGGTGCAAATATATTTGTAATTGTTATACGTTCCTGATGGAGTGACAATTTCATCATTATAGAATATCCCTCTTTATCTCTGATAACATTGCCTTAAAGTCTGTTTTGTGGGCTCGGCGCCTGTGGCTCAATCGGCTAAGGCGCCAGCCACGTACACCTAAGGTGACGGGTTCAAATCCCCAGCCCGGACCCGCCAAACAACAATGATGGCTGCAACCAAAAAATGGCCGGGCGTTGTGGCGGGCGCCTGTGGTCCCAGCTACTTGGGAGGCGGAGGCAGGAGACTCGCTTGAGCCCAGGAGCTGGAGGTTGCTATGGGCTGTGGTGCCATGGCACTCTACCCAGGGGGATAGCTTGAGGCTCTGTCTCAAAAAAAAAAAAAAAAAAAAGGATTTAAGTAGCTATATACCAGACAATGGGATGAAAATCAAATATATATTTCAGAATATCACAGCTTTCTCTCTGGACCACTTCTCTATCTGTACTTACTAGAACCACTTCTCTACACTTACTTTCTAGCTGATATCCTCCAGCCTGCTGGCTCTAGAAACAAGTCATATACCGGGCATCCTGTTGTGATTTTTACACAATTCAGTGAATGCTAAAACAAATAAATTGTACGGGGCAGTGCCTGTGACTGAAAGGAGTAAGGCACTGGCCCCATATGCTGGAGGTGGTGAGTTCAAACCCAGCCCCAGCCAAAAAAAAAAACTGCAAAAAACCCAAATGAATTGTACAATTTAAATGAGTAAATATTTTCATTTGTGAATTATACCTCAATAATTTTTTTTTTTGTGAGACAGAGTCTTACTATGTTGCCCTCGGGAGAGTAGAGTCTCATATCTTTCTCGGTAGAGTACCACAGCATCACAGCTCACAAAAACCTCAAACTCTTGGGTTTAAGCAATTGTCTTGTCTCAGCCTCCCAAGTAGCTGAGACTATAGTCACCTGCCACAATGCCCAGCTCTTTTTTTATGTTGTTGTTGTAGTTGTCATTGTTGTTTAGCAGGCCCGGACCAGGTTTAAACCCACCAGCCCCAGTGTATGTGGCTGGTGCCCTAATCACTGTGCTATGGGCACCAAGTCAATAAAAAAAAAATTTTTTTTTTTTTAGACAAGAGTCTGAAAATTTTTTCTTTTACTGAGTTTAAACAGAGTCTAAAAAGTCTAAAGAAAAAAAAAAATTTTTTTTTAAGACAGTCTCACTATATCACCCCCAGTACAGTGTCAAGGCAACACAGCTCACAGCAATCTCAAACTCTTGGGCTTAAGCAATTCTCTTTGCCTGAGCCTCTCAAATAGCGGCAACTACAGGCACCTGTCACAACACTGGCTATTTTTTGTTGTTGTTGCAGTTGTCATTGTTTAGCTGGCCCAGGCTGGGTTCAAACCCACCAGCATCAGTGTATGTGGCTGGTGCTGTAACCACTGTGCTACAGGCACCGAGCCCAGTGCAAATATTTTAAAAACAGACTCCCTACCTAACACATGCAAACTTAATTTCTGATCCTCCTCCCAAAATCTGCTCCATTGACACTCTTTCCCATATCAGTAAAGGTCAATTTTTATCTTTCTAGTCGCTCAGGCAAAAACAAGCAAGCAAACAAAAAAATCGGGTCTGGTGAGGTAGCTCACGCCTGTAATCCTAGCACTCTGGGAGATCTAGGCAGGTGGACTGCCTGAGCTCACAAGTTCAAGACCAGTCTGAGCCAGTGTGAGAACCCCGTCTCTAAAAAATAGTTGGGCACTGCAGTAGGTGCCTATATTTCCAGCTACTTGGGAGGCTGAAGCAAGATAATCACTTGAGACCAAGAGTCTCAAGGTTGCTGTGAGGTATGATCAGCACTCTACCAAAGGCAACAAAGTGAGACTGAGACTCTGTCGCAAAAAGAGAAATAAAAATAAAAAAACCCTGCCCCCCTAACACTGTATCCCCTTCCCTGCTTTGTATTTTTTGTAGCCTTATCTTGTAATATATTTTACTTACTTAGTTTATTGTCTGCCTCCCCTTACTATGGTATAGTAAGTTCTATGAGGCCATTATGTTTTCTGCTATATTCCTAGTACCTAGACAGTGGACCAATAGCAAGTGTTCAACAAAAGTTAACTATAAACTCAGTTTATACTCTGGTTTCTCTTCGAAACGTATAAATCTTTCGCCTTTTAACTATAAAATCAGTTTAATCGGCTCGGCGCCTGTGGCTCAATCGGCTAAGGCGCCAGCCACATACACCTAAGGTGGCGGGTTCGAATCCCCAGCCCGGGCCTGCCAAACAACAATGATGGCTGCAACCAAAAAATGTCCAGGCGTTGTGGCGGGCGCCTGTGGTCCCAGCTACTTGGGAGGCAGAGGCAGGAGACTTGCTTGAGCCCAGGAGTTGGAGGTTGCTATGAGCTGTGATGCCATGGCACTCTACCCAGGGGGATAGCTTGAGGCTTTATCTCAAAAAAAAAAAAAAAAAAATCAGTTTAATCATTCACCTAGACACAAACTGAGAAACTATTACCATAGGTCAAAAATGTAACTGCAGGCGGCGCCTGTAGCTCAGTGAGTAGGGCGCTGGCCACATACACCAAGGCTGGTGGGTTCAAAACCAGCCTAGGCCAGCTAAACAACGACAACTGCAACCACGACCAAAAAAAAAAAACAAAAAAAACAGCCAGGCGTTGTGGCAGGCAGGCACCTACAGACCCAGCCACCAGGGAGGCTGAGGCAAGAGAATCACTAAAGCCCAAGAGTTTGGGGTTGCTGTGAGCTATTATGCCACAGCACTCTACCCGGGGCGACCTAGTGAGACTCTGTCTCAAAAAAAAGCACCTGTGGCTCAGTAACTAGGGCGCAGGCCCCACATACCGAGGGTGGCGGGTTGCCCTGGCCAAACTACAACAAAAAATTAGCGAGGCGCCTGTAGTCCCAGCTTCTCAGGAGGCTGAGGCAAGAGAATTTCCTGAGCCCATGAGCTGGAGGTTGCTGTGCACTGTGATGCCACAGCACTCTACCGAGGGTGACAAAGTAAGACTCTGTCTCTAAAAAAATAAAATAAAGGCTTGGCGCCTGTGGCTCAAACGTCTAAGGCGCCAGCCACGTACACCTAAGGTGGCGGGTTCCAATTCCCAGCCTGGGCCCGCCAAACAACAATGATGGCTGCAACCAAAAAATGGCCGGGCATTGTGGCGGGCGCCTGTGGTTCCAGCTACTTGGGAGGCTGAGGCAGGAGACTTGCTTGAGACCAGGAGTTGGAGGTTGCTGTGAGCTGTGATGTCATAGCACTCTACCCAGGGGGATAGCTTGAGGCTCCGTCTCAAAAAAATAAATAAGTAAAATAAAATAAAATTAAAATTAAAATTTAAAAATAAATAATTTGAATGCTTTCTATGTCTAGGCCCTATGCTAAAATGCATACACTGTCTTCTTAACTCTGACAATAATCCTATGAGAACACTATTATCTCTACCTCTCGATAAGAAATTGAAGCTCAGAGCTTAAGTATTTTGCATAGTGTGACACAATACTAAATGACAAGAGTTAAGATTTAAACCTAGAGTCACTTCTGGTGATACTTGGCAAATGCAAAAAAAAAATAAAAAATAAAAAAATAAACCTAAGGCTGGGTACAGCAGCTCACGGCAGGGGACAGATGGATTGCCTGAACTTGGTGGTTCAAGACCAGCCTGAGCAAGAGTGAGACCCCCGTCTTTAAAAATAGTCAGAGACTGGCTTGGCGCCTGTGGCTCAAGTGGCTAAGGCGCCAGCCACATACACCTAAGGTGGTGGGTTCAAATCCAGCGCAGGCCGGCCAAACAACAGTGACGGCTGCAACCAAAAAAACAGCCGGGCATTGTAGCAGGCACCTGTGGTCCCAGCTACTTAGGAGGCTGAAGCAGGAGACTCGCTTGAGCTCAGGAGTTGGAGGTTGGTGTGAGCTGTGATGCCACAGCACTCTACCAGGGGGACTGCTTGAGGCTCTGTCTCAAACAACAACAACAAAAATAGCCAGAGACTTGGCTCGGCGCCTGTAGCTCACCAGTTAGGGCGCCAGCCACATACATGGGGGTTGGCGTGTTGGAGCCCAGTCCAGGACTGCTAAACAATGACAACTGCAGCAACAACAACAACAACAAAGAAAAAAAAATAGCCGGAGGCTGAGGCAAGAGAATCGCTTGAGCCCAACAGTTTGAGGTTGCTGTGAGCTATGACACCATAGCACTCTACACCAAGGGTGACAAACTGAGACTCTTTCTTAAAAACAAAACAAAAAGATTTGAACCTAGATCTCATTCTAATTTTTAGTTAATTAATTTTTTTTTTTTTGAGACGGAGCCTCAAGCTATACCCCTGGGTAGAGTGCCATGGCATCACAGCTCATAGCAACCTCCAACTCCTGGGCTCAAGCGAGTCTCCTGCCTCTGCCTCCCAAGTAGCTGGGACCACAGGCGCCCACCACAATGCCTGGCCATTTTTTTTTTGGTTGCAGCCATCATTGTTGTTTGGCGGGCCCAGGCGGGGGATTCGAACCTGCCACCTTAGGTGTACGTGGCTGGAGCCCTAGCTGATTGAGCCACAGGTGCTGAGCCTTAAATTATTTTTTAAAATAAGGACAGTAATCACATTGGATCAGATGGTTCTGGATTCTTTTTAAATAATGATCTCTTTAAAAATCCTATCTCCAAATACAGCTGCACTCTGAGGTACAGGGGGCTAAGATTTTAACATAAGCATACTCAAGATACACAATTCAGCCCATACCAACGAGATAAACTTCTGGCTTCACAATTAATAAACTATATGACGCTAGGCGGTTACTACATCTCCCTGATGTAAGTTTCATTATGTGCATGTTTGAAATAAGTAGAATGAAATATGTTATAAGGAAGAAAGGATAAAACAAACATAATAACTTTGTAAAGTACTTGAAATATATAAAATAGCCATAGGTGTTAGAGAGAAGGGTGCATCTTTAAGTGAAAGGGTAGCTTAAATCTGAATAGTACGGGTTAGGGGCCACTCAACATAGAGTAGGGATACTTTAACATGGGAATTCATATTACCATTATGCTCATCTCTATCCTCATTATTGTCATTTTAAAATCAAGATTACTGTATTTCTGAGAGACAAGAATTCAGAATTAACATATAGTCTTTTGTCTGACGCATAATGGGATCATAGATTATATCCATCTTGTCCACCACTGTAATTGGAACATCTGGTGTGGTGCATGACAGATAGGTATTCAGTAAATAACCATTGAGTAAATTAATAAATTTTCTTCTTTTGTACCCTTCATAGATCAGAATAAAAACATGTAAATGTTTCGTGAAAAGATGTTTAATTTAAAGTGCTCAGCATTTTAAGGGTTCAATAATATTATTTATTCTACTTGGTATTAATATGACCTATAAAACAAAATTACTGTCAAAATAGTTGAATAGTCTTTAAAAAAAAAGTAAAAGTACACTGACAAATTTGCTAATGTTTATCCAAGTATCCTCCTATATACCAAAACATTCTACTTTATTTTTTTAAGACTATTCAACTATTTTGTTATTATCCACTGGGTAGCCTAAGGCCTTTCATAGAAATGTGTGCTATCATCTTCTAGACAAATATGAGTACTTTGAGTGGTTTAGGCCCTTAAAACTTATAACACTCATATCTACCTCAAGTAAATCATACAGATTTGATTCCTTCCTATGCACAGATCCATATCCATGTATTCAACCAACTGCAGATCAAAAATATTCAGAAAAAATTAAAAATAAAAGTACACTAATACAAATTTTTAAACTATATCTAACAAGTATTGACATAGCATTTCCATTTGTTAGCTACAATAAGGTGTTATAAGTAATCTAGAGATGATTTTAAATACATAGAAGGACATACATAGATTATATGAAAATAATAAAGGATTTTAAACTGCTTTGAATATTGCTACCTATGAAGGTCCTGAAGCCAATTCACCATGGGTGTCAGAGGATGACTGTAATCTTTTAAACCAAATAAATGAGTTGACATTTATCTGTCCCCCAGACATAGTTGGATGGATCCCCCAATCAGAGCAAATCATTCTAGAGCAAATGAGCCCAACAGATAATTATAAAACATTTTACCTCTGAACTACTAAATATACATTCTTCTCATCAGGACAGAGAACATTCTCCCATATTGATCACATCTTAGGCCACAAAACATGCCTCAACACATTAAAAAAAGTAAAAATTATGTGATCTATCTT